>JAOPJO010000025.1:10783294-10788294 GCA_027123675.1 Molva macrophthalma | reverse complement strand
CCATGTCTGCTGTCAATGAGTTTACATTCTTTGCAGCATTCATTTGTTTGACCTGTTTGTTGTGATACCTACTCTGTATCTCTGTGTTCAGTTGTGCGGATGCATACACGGCTTGCTAAGTAGTTTGCTGCTTTTGCATGTTTTTCAAGCTTACGTTTGTGTATGCACAAGCATCCATTTCTGTGTCCATGGTCCATGGACACGTGTGTACGTGTATACTGAATACATGGGCATGTACGTGTGTATATGTGTGTGCGTGTTTGTGTGTTTGTGTATGTGTGTGTGTGTTTGTGTGTGTGTGGTATTGAGGCCACACATTTGTCAGTGTGTGTGTGTGTGTGTGTGTGTGTGTGTGTGTGTGTGTATGTGTGTGTATGTGTGTGTGTGTGGTATTGAGGGCACACATTTGTCAGTGTGTCTGTGTATGTGTGTGTGTGTGTGTGTGTGTGTGTGTGTGTGTGTGTGAACATGCCACCTTCCCATTTCTATGGAAATCAAAGGAGGAGACAGTCACAAGTTTACACATTCTCCCTGTTTTGACTCCATTCAATCAACTGTGTGTATAATTACCCCAGTGCAGCATGGTAATCTATTGGGACCCAAATATTGCGGTTTGACAAATCCTTCATTTGTATTCAGCCGCTACACAAAGCATCAATCGTGCTTTAGCACACAGGCTGTTTCAACCCACACACATGCACCACACATACACAAGTCCCATGAAAACAGAGCTGTGGAACCAAATGCTGGCTGATTAGTACCGGAAGACACGCTGGGATCTGGGCTTGTCATTAATATTTCTGTCTTCCAGATGGCAGACCTTCTCCAATGCAAAGACAGCACCGCTGGGCAAGGAAATGTCTCGGCGTCCCTCTGAAGGTTGGGCCAAGATGGAGCTCAATTTTTATTTTGATAAAAGTCAAATAAATATGTACAATTCATTAATATTTACTTCCGTCTCATTGCCGATACATATCTGGTGTTATATTAACTTTGCACTTGATTAATGAAGAGCTCTTATATTGGCTAATATGTACCTATGTTTACCAAGAGCTAAGCAATGTCCATTCTATTTGTATAGACATTAAACACAGTTAGGGCTCAAAGGGCTTCACAGGCCCACATAATACCACACGGAAAACCTCAAGCCCTAAAGGGCAAGGAAAAACTCCCCTATATATACCTGAAAGGGAAGGACCCTGGAGAACGGACATTATTATTTCATTCAGTCAATGTCTTCTAGGTGAGACACTTATCTCTGCTGAAACTCAACAGCTCCTTATACATACACTAGTTGAACGGAGGGTCTCAGCGTTTGTACAACGGAAACCTCATAAGAGGAAACAAAAAGTTCAAAGGGAGGTGTAACTGTATAAATATTGGAGATTCAGTGTGCACGCTGACACGGCCCTGTCAACCCAAACCTTGAAAACACCTCCCCGCTGCGCGCAGTCACGCATCAGCCGCAACACCGATCCACCGCGATCCCACACCGCCTGAGGGCGACTGTTTGAACCAATGACATTTCTAGCCTTATTACGTGCTCACAACACACAACAAAAGGAAAAAAAAGAGAGAATTCAGCTTTCTTTCTCTCTCTCTCTCTCTCTCTCTCTCTCTCTCTCTCTCTCTCTCTCTCTCTCCCTTCTCTCTCTGCCTTCTCTCTCTGCCTTCCCCCTCACTGTCACCCCCTCCTCTCTTTCATTCTCTCTATGGGATGGGTGATGAGTGATGAGCACCTGGCTAGGGGGGAGGGGGGGGGTGTACGAGGGCGGAGGAGGAAGAGAGAGACAGAGAGATAGCGGGAAAAGAGAGATAGCGGGAAAAGAGAGAGATAGCGAGAGAGATAGAGACAGAGAGATTGACAGAGAAAGAGAGAGCTTAGCACCAGCTAATAATCCCCTCCTTCAACACACGCAGGGTTTCATATTTCCAAATTTAAGAGGAGTGCAGAGAAAAAAGAAAAATACAAAAAAATGAAAAAAGAGCCGGGCTTAGAAAACATTAAAGGTCCGCTCGCTCCATCGCACCCCCCACCACCCCCCCACCCCGCACCACATCCCTGCCCCGGGGAGCTTTACAGTGTGCCGTGGGATTTGCGGACTAAACTGAGGCCATACATCAAGCGGCTGATCAGGGTTCCTGGGAGAGAGGCCCGGGCGGCCAATCATCTGGAGGTTAAACAATGTAATTTGGACGTTGTAAGTGCAATTTATTTTGCCCGTCAGAGGCAGCCAAAGAAACTTTTTCCCATCCTTTTTTTTTCTTCCTTTCTTCGTGTTCCTCTTTGAGCCGTTAATAAAACAAGGATGTTATTAAGGAAAGGAGGGAACAGGTTGAATTCAGGTTCGATATTTCAGTCGTTGCTGTGGTCAGAGAAAAAAGGCCGGTGTAGGAAATAGTAGCAGTAAATCCTTTCATTCCCCAGACCATGCTGATGAATGTGGAACTTAACAAACAAATAAACATTTGGGAACAAACAACCCCAAAAATATTATACAGAATTGATTTTCTTTATGACAACATACATGAAAAATCCTTCAGGGTTGACCTATTGGGTGAGGGCGGCATCAATGAAACTGATTTATGGAAGATCTCAAAAGACGTTAGTATTAGTAATCGTGAGAGATGCAATTGTTTATAGTCAAGAGTGCACGCAGCACACTTGAATCGGCAAAACCTAAAAGCATTCTGAGGCATACGTGAAATGTACAGAAGTGAGGGGAGAGTTTCAGGCTATGCTTGCAAATGTTTGCAAAGTATAAGGATCTGGAGAACCTTGAACGGAAAAGAAGCTAATGCTGACATGAGAGTTTTACAACAGTGCTTTCAATAAGGCCAGTACTAAGTACTGTGCTTTATAACAACGATCTCCATCTCTATACCTGATCCCTCCATCAGCCATATTGTATTTGGCGGCTGACCACAGTTTAACGTCTCCTTTTAATGAAAGCCATTAACCTGTCCTCCTAAACATATATTTTGGTTATGCCTCTTAATGTGTGTGTCTTGGATTTCAGCCGGGTCTGGAAATCTTGTTGCAGTTTTAGAGGATTAGACTCTACAAAACGCCTCTGTTGGGAGAGGGGTCTAGCCATCGAAGTGATGCGAGTGAATTAAGAGATTAAGATGGTTTAGAAAGACTGATTACAAAATCATAGGGCTTTAGGAATGCAAAGACAAACCTTTAGACAGGGTAAATCCCTTCTACTTGTACTCTCATACGGTGGATATTATGGTGTCGTCCACTGAAACCTGATTGACAATCTCCCCCACCCTGTCTTAAAATTGATTTAGCTCTCGAGGAATGGATGCTGTTAATAAAGAGAAGTCTGAGAATCACAACACAAGCGGTTTGACCCTAGGCAATGTTCTTTATCAGGTTCTGTATGACAAAATTAAAGAAACACTATTTTGTTCATTTCTGGTCATGAAAAATGGTAGTCCAAAAATAAATAAATGCTGGAGCAAAGCATTAATCAGTGTGTCTTTTTCTTTTTTTTACAATAACCAGGGAGTAATTGCACCACTTGTATCATTATATAATACATTGAAATTGCACCAGAAGTATTATATAACTGACAGCAATAAATAAACATAAAGAACCTGCCTGTGTAACTCAAGTGAAGTATTATAATAAGAGAGATATATTTCTTTAAGAGTGCATATTGTGATTGATTTAAATAATCATAAATCAAGCATGGAAGCGAGGACAAAAAAAGAGAAAAGTAGACAAGGAAGACGAGGCCAGAAACCACAGAGGTCTGAACGGCGCCGGCCCCCGTGGGCAGGAAGTTGTTTATGTGTCGTGTTTCTAGGCTAAATGAAACAAGGTGAGGTGGTGGGTGTGTAGCGGGACGCACTGCAATAAATCACGCAGGTGCGGGGATCTCTTTTAGTGGCAGCAGGCACACCCTCGCACCAGCACAAACTGCAACCTGTCACCGCTTCCCATAAAAAAAACAAAAAACGCCGCGATCCGCGCTCAAACATTGTTGATACCACGAGTGACGGTAAACTTTCGCCCGAGCCGCGCCTGCCGGAGATTATTCCGGAACAAATCAATCCGGGGAGAAAGTAGCCCTGCCGAGCGGTGCAAGTTGGACGGCGGGAAAAAGTGTGGAGGAGACGAAGAACAAGTGGAATGAATAAAGAAACAGAGAACAGATAGGGGGTTGGATGGAAAGTGCTGGCCACTGCAGTCTCCAAACAAAGAGGATATGTGAGGCATGTACCTCAAGCCTTTTTCCCTCACAAGAAGAGCCAGTAAGCACTTTTCGTGTGCGCTGAAAAGCTAGCTCTCGCTCCTCCTGTCCCATCAGCAGTTTTGAGCAGAGCTCACACTCACTGTATCCAGGTGAGGGCTGTATGTTAAGGATTTCTTCCTCCCCCTATCAGTCTCTCTTTCACTGTTCCTTATGCCTCCACCACCTCCTCCTCCTCCTCCTCTTCCTCCCTGGCAGTCCTCCCCCTATTTCTCTCATCCTCTGCCAATACCTCCCCGCTCACTCCCTTGTTCTCACCGTCTCCCGTCTTGCACTTTGCAATTCCCTTTCTGTCTCCCTCCAGATTTTTCAAAGACACTCCTATTCCTTTCTGTCTAACCTTCCTTTTCATAAACGTCTTTCCCTCTCTCCTTCACTCTGTCACCATTTTGTGTGTGTGTGTGTGACACTGTTCACTGTGGGTTTACCAATGTATGTATATGTGTGCATGTATGAGTGTGAGTTTGTGTGTGGTGTGTGTGTGTGTGTGTGTGTGTGTATGTGTTTGTATGTATGTAAGTATGTGTGTGTAATGTTGCTTGTATATGTATATTTATGAAGGTATGTATTTGTGTGCACGTGTATATGTGTGTCTGTGTGAACATGCGCATGTGATTGTATGCATATGTGTGTGTGTGTATGTATGTGTTTGCGTGCATGTGTGTGTGTGTGTGTGTGTGTGTGTGTGTGTGTGTGTGTGAGTGTGTGTGGGTGTGTGTGTGTGTGTGTGTGTGT
>JAOPJO010000025.1:10674459-10685555 GCA_027123675.1 Molva macrophthalma | reverse complement strand
ATCTTCTGCTTCACAGGTAATTAAATGGATTTCCTGTCTTGTAGTCAGCGAGAGAACATGACCCTGCACTCTGCCGGAGCGTGTCCGAAGGCACTCCGGGGCCGGCTCCCCGCACCATCTGCATCTCAGTGTCCAAGCAGCGAGGTAGTGGCCCTAAACAAACACACCACCACCCCAGGGGACCAGCAGACAGCGGGCTAGCAGCTAAACACTCCACGGATACAGTCTGCGGTAATCAAGTGTGGGCGCCCAGGAGGGCCCGGGACAAGCAGCCGCCGTGAAGTGAATATGGAGTGTTGGGGTTGTGTCTGAACAATAGCTATGCTATGCTAAAGGTCATTATCATGTTTCTTCTACCCATTGGTAACACACGCACACACACACACACACACACACACACACACACACACACACACACAGGCAAAAATCTGATTCCGATTCTATAGAGCTTTGTAATGATGTCAAATATAAATCTAAAATCAGACCTTTAAGTCAGCCAAGAGATAGGTATGAATCTATGATTATAAACATGGTAACGTCTTGTGCAAATGTGTGATTAGACAGAAGAGACTGAAAGGCTGACGTGTAGAAATATTTAAAGATATGTGGCATATTTATTAGAAGAATATCCTTATTGAGTTAGTCAAATGCAGGGAGGCCATAAACAGTCTGAATCCTCATAGCAGTCTAGGACAGATATAATTTAAAAAAACATTCAAAATATAGATTCAGCTATTTGTCAAATCTAACCCAATCCCAATTAGTAAAATAGAAAACGCAAGCCAAGCATTATAACATTATTTGAATAACTATAAGTCAAGCACATTTTGGGGAAAAGTAATAGACATTTTACATTTCAAAAGTCCTTTCTGAACAATGACCTTGGGTCACCTTAAAGAGTACAGCAAGACGCACCCTGTGCATATCCAACCACCATCACTTCTCTTCTTCCTTCTCTTCTCCAAAACCTTGGCTCTCTTTGCTTCCACGCCCAGACAAATATCTTAAGTCTTCCTGAATGAACATTCAAATAAAGGAGATGAACGCAAAGAGGAGTGAAGGGCACAAAAAGCCCACACCTCTTATGAGCAGCACGCGCGCTGGCATCTCCACCCCCACAACCATCCTGGCGCCGTCCTGCTGTGAAGAACTTAGTCCAGCAGCTGGGCTTGAGTGCACTTCAAACAGAGGCCCCCATACTCTCAGGGTGTTGGTGGTGGTGGTGGTTGTGGTGGTGGTGGTAGGCAGAGGTATGTCTCTCTTCTGCTCTACTTCAAGCACCTTGCCACACACAAGACTTCATAACTCTGTCAAGGAGAGTAATTAAAGCTGACAGTTTGCTTATGGGCATGTGAGAGCATGGCTGCATAGGCCATCAGTCAAATGGGTAGCCTTCAAAAACATGCTGCAAAACAGGCCCGGAATTTCCCTGGGAATTTAGAGACAAGATTTAGAGAATCTTATGAAGTTGATATTAGCCCTTGGAAATTAAAATATGATGTAGATTTAGCTGTGATACATTGGTAAGGATTTATGATTAAGAATAAGTTAACAATGCCGCCACACACTGGTATTGCTTTGGTTTTAATGATGTGATTCAAATGAATAAGTGGCATGAGTGAAAACATCTGTGGAAACACTGGGCTTTTTTTTACAGTATAATATATTTACAGCAGGTCTTTCTGTCTGAAACACATGTGTTATTAATAAATTGGGTAAATAAAATCAACAAACATGACTATTCTACTGTCAGTAGAATAGGTTTTTTACGACGTATCAGACAAACAATATCTCCTTTGCCTTTCTCCAGCATATTTTATTAAAATAAATATTGTCCTCAGTGTCACTCAATACTGGAATAATGAAATGAATGCCCTGACGACATTAAAACATACAATGAAAAGAAGCCTATTCCTTTTCTTTTTTGGCTCAAGACCAAGTAAAAAGGGGTTGATTCTCAGCAGGTCAGAGGTCACGGCGGCGTTCGCCTGCTGAAATCAACCCCTGTGGACCGTGGGGTGGCCTCAGCTATGTCCCCTGGCCTCGCCAACCTTTCCATTAGCCAGCCATTGAGATGAACCAATAGAAATTGCAGTTCTCACTCAGAATTCATTAACTGCGAGAGCGTGACAAGTCGCAGGAAGCACGGCGAAGGCAAAGCGGAGCGCTGTGGCGTGCACAGTGCCTACACATAAATCAGCCGCCGAGACGCCATCATGAAGCAGCAGCCCTCCGCCCACACCACCACCCACCACCCAACCCCCACCTTCCACTCCCCGAGTCTTCGCACTAGTCGGAGGAAAGAGTATGCAAATGAGGACCTTGACCCAAATCAAATTTCTAGGCCCGTTTGTTAATTGCAAATTACAGACCCCGGCACCTCAATCAACGGCCTTTTAAAGGAATGATTTCAGACTAATTTTGGCAGTGCTAAGAAAAAAATATGAAAGGGCAATGAGGAAAAAAGAAAAACACACACACACAAATGCAAGCGTCTGGATTTGTGATGCGCGCTGCAGCGGCGGTTGTGATTGCGGTGGAGTGCCAGGCCAATGTGTGGGCAATTGAAATGGTTAGCCGAAAGATAACAAGGGTGCTCCTCTCCACCAAGGACAGCGGAAGTCTGAACGGGGCGGACGGTGGACGGTATAAATTGCAGGATTATGAAGATGTCTTAGAGAGGTGCCAGAAAAGATTTCCTTCCTGAGTTAGCGTACAAATGAAAGAGAGAGTGTGCTCCGTGGAGCTAGTCGCCTTATTGCCACATTAGAATGGAACAGGTAATGGCGTATTCCTCCAGCGTTAACGGTACACGACAGGCCAGCAGACATCAGTTTGTTGAATGCAAATCTCCCTGGCACCTCCTATGTGTCAACCACCATTGTTTTGTCAGGTGTGCTCCCCCGGACACAAACACACCAAACTAATCCAAATTTATATTTGGTTGTTATTTTTCTGTTACTTTTTTCATACATCAGCTGTTTTTCAAGATAAGCTAGAATGGTGAACTGCAGCTTGTGGAATTAGCATATTTGCTGTAAATGCAGGGAGGTTTTCCTTGAATGTCTGGTGAGTGATTTTGGCATGGATTTTGCTTTCAGTAGTTTTACTATCTGTTAAATCAGCAAAATGGTCCCACAGTTTTTCATAATACAGCCAGTAAAGGTAGGGAAGGTACTAATAACATCATAATGCCGCTGGCAATTGAACTTTAGTGTGACTTTTGAGAAAAAGCACTCCTCTCTGCAGAAAAGTGCTCCTATATAAACACACTGAACTCTTCGTCACATACACACACACACGCATGCGGGCGCGCACATACACACACACACACACACACACACACACAGTTAGCACACAGTAAGCACTCGAAAGCTAACATGCATAGACATGCACTCAGCACAGACACAAACAGACCAACAAACAAACAAAAAATATATAAATAAAGACGCACACACACAGCCACACACCCCCTGTGGATCCTGCAGGAAGGAGCTGTGAATGGAGCGATATTGTAACCTCAACCTATATGGCACTTCCCCAATGTGGGTTCAGCCAATGAATTATCCCCTCCAATAAATCCTGTTTGGAGGATAATCCTTTTCCCATCTTGTGGACAGACACTTTCTGTAATGAAATGGCCCCAGGTCCCTCCCTGTAACCTAGTCCCATCCTGGCTCTCTTAACACCGGACGCCTGCGGGAGAAGGGAAGGGGCTTACTGCACGCCTGCAACCTCACTCAACCTCTGCTGGGCTCCATTGGCTTTGTCTCACCTCCCATCCCCCGCTGCACAACACCGCCTCCACCACCATCACCACTACCACCATCACCACCCAACCACTGCAAGCTGCCTTACCCATCACACCCAACCACCACCCACCCATCCGTCACGTGCAATTGCTACCTCAGCTGCAACTGAGGAACTCTATTCACCACACAAACACACACACACACCCACACCCACACACACACACACACACACACACATGCACACACCCCAACACATACACACACACACATACATACACACACACGCACACACAAACACCTGCTCACAAACACATACAAACTATTCCCCATTTCCCCCTCCTGCCGGCCCCCACCTTCCCATCTATTTTCCTCCACTCCTCCTGTTGGACACAAAGCTTGGCGCTCTAGCACATCCACCCTCCCCCCTCCCCCTACCCACCACTCCCACCACCTCCTCCTCCTCATCTTTACCTGATGATGATCCAGGCCACGGGGCAAAACAACAACAACAGCAACAGACCAGGAAGCTGCACTAGCGTAATGAGATGGCTTGCTGTGTCACGTTCCCCCCCCATCTCCATGCTCCCCAGGAGCGTGGTGGTGTGTTGGGTAGGGTGAAGCCAGTCTGTCGCTGCTGAGCTCTCTGGTCAGCAGGGGGGGGAAGCGGGGGGAGTGATAGGGGGTGGTGCTGGTGGTGCCGGTGGGGGAGGGGTCTGTAGCTAGCGCGATAGAGCCGTTGGAAGGCGAAGCGGAGGCGCTGCAGAGAGAACAGGGGGTGCAAATGACATTGGTGGAGAGTCGACAGGGAGGCTCTCTGGGGCCTGAGATGGATGCGGGATGCAGTGCAGAACATTGGGAAGCGTAAGCCAGGGCTTTACCCAGTAATTGGGTTTCTTGGTGCGGTTGGCAAGCCGGCCAGACAAGGACTCGTAAACAATGCAGCACTTTAGAACTCTGGTAGCACTGAGGAAAAAGGGGGCTCTTCACTTCTGCTATCTATTAAACAGCAACCTGTGCACATATTTTAAATCTAAATTATATTTGGGTTCGAAGGTCTTTACAATTCCAGGGGGTTGAATCCTACCAATTTATATTCTAGAGCTAGTCACAGACAGAGAGTATATTTGGCCACTTCTTCCAAGCTTCTTCTACCTGCCTGGTGTGAAGAGGACACAGTAAGGCTGTGTGCGTGGAGTGTGCAGTGTCCATGCCACATCCCCTCCACTGGGCCACTTGTACACCAAGGGCTCTGACAGCCCTCTCATATTTCATCCACTGACACCTGGATCATCATGAGACCCCACATGCCTGCCCAGCTCACCCATCTGACAGACCCTCCCCTCCAAGCCTAGAACTGTGTGTGTGTGTGTGTGTGTGTGTGTGTATGTGCGTGTGTGTGTGTGTGCGTGCGTGCGTGCGTGCGTGTGTGTGTGTGTGTGTGAATGCGCATGCATGTGTCTGTTTAATCCAGGCATGTGTCTGCATATTATTTCAGTTAATGTCTTGGAGACTGTTTTTGGACTTCATCTGAGCCTTTCTAAAAAAAATTAAATTCATATGCTGGAAAAGCAACACAAATCCCAAGGCATTATGGTCCTGGAAATTAGCTATTTAATTTAGAAAGTACCACATTCATTCACACACACAAACACACACCTTCTAGTTGGGACGAGTTTCTGCAGACTAAGTCCCAAATCCCATACAAAAAATATAATATATCATATTTACATAAATAACATAAATATAATGTGCCAAGTGGTCAAGTATCCCACAGATAAACGGTTGTTTTAAAATGTCAAAGCGTGTGCTGCATCTTCTGCCGTCCAACCGTTTGTACTCTCCTCCCAGACGTCCTTGATCACGGCAGAAAGAGCTGAGACTCCCCTCTGTCTTTAACCTGTGTTTCTTCTGTTAATCACCAGGAGCCAAACTGTGTGTCAACAAGCCTTTGTTTAGACTTTGATATTGCTTCCGACGTCCGTCCGTCCGTCTGTCCCCCCCACCACCATCCCCACCATCCCTTCCTATCTACCTCCGCCCTCCCCTGACGTGGTTTGGTGGGGGGATGTTAATCTTTGAGATGCACTAATGTTTTGAATTAATTGGCATCATTAGCAAAATGGCCGACCCACAGAGCACGGAGACATGATAAATGGGCAGGTGGAGAAGAGCAAGACAGCCGGGAGTGAAGGAGAAATCTGCGGCACGGGGAAGTGGATGCCTCTCGTAGCGAGAGACGTATCAATAGAATGTGTTTATCAAATGTCAACATGTGTTTGATATCCAGCTGTCACATCATACATAATTAAGATGAGTTGAACATTAAGGCCTGTCGAGAGATTGTAGGTTTTTTTTATAATTTTTTTGCACTGGTTGGCCAAGGAAGAGGAAAGAGGAAAGAGGAAAAAGGTGAAATGAAAGATAAATAAAACTTGATATGTGTGTATCTGTCTCTGAATTGTATTTGCAAGCATTTTTGTGTCATTGTGGAGGAGCATGTGTGTGTGTGTGTGTGTGTGTTTTTCGCCCGCTTAAAAGTCAAAAGAAAATCCTCACACTTCCTTGCACCCCTTAACCCAACTGATCATTAATTCATCTGAGCAGGTCAAAACGCCATCTTCATCCCCCTCTTCATCGTTTCATCACGCATCCATTTATCTGGGCTCAGAACACATTTGTGTGTTTTTCGTAGTCAATAATGCAGATGATGTCTAGCTCCCCTTCCATCCCCCTCTTCCACATCCCCTCCCCTCCCCTCTCCCTCCCTTTCCCTCGTCTCCCCTCACTCCTCTTCTTTAAATGTCAGTTACAGAGGGGGGTCTTTCCTGGTGTCACCAAGGCCCTCTGGCGCCGGCTTAGCTGCGGCAGTCTTTATCAGGAGCGCCGGATGAGCAGGAGAAGGGCGATGAGTAGGTGGGAGGGGATTGAGCTGTGAGAGTCAGTGAGCGGGTTAGCACACTGGGGCCCGCGGGTCACAAAACACTTTTTTTAAAAGCTTTTTTTTGGGGGGGGGGGGGGGGGGGGGGGTGGTTGTGTGTTAAAATANNNCCCCCCCCCCCCCCCCCCCCCCCCCCCCCCCCCCCGCCCCCCCCCCGCCCGCGGGGCGGCGCGGGCCCCGGTTGTGTGTGTGTGAATATATGCGTGTGGATGTACTGGTGTGGGTGTGGGTGCTGGTGTGTGTGTGTGTGTGTGTGTGTGTGTGTGTGTGTGTATGTGTGGGTGTGTGTTTGTGTGTTTGAATGTGTATGCATGTTTGAACATATGCATTGCCTAATATACATATGTAATACAGTGGGGGAAATAAAACTATGTTGACATGGTACTTAATTTATTAATTCAATTATTTCTTTATTGAAAGACATTTCTATGATTTCACATCGATATTATTTCAAGACTATGTCATACTTATGTGATTTTTCATGTTGCCTGTGGCAGGATCAGGTGTGTGTGGAAACATGCAAATTAAGATAGGAGGGGCCATGGAATGTGGGAGGAGTCAGGAAAAGGGTAAATTCTAAAGGGTTCAGGTTGTTTAGTCAATAGGCAAGGGATTCAAATGAAAAAGATTAAGGAGGCAGAATTTTTAAAGGTTAACAACACTGAATTCAATTACTCTGTTTAACCTCATGAAAAGTATAGCTTATTTGGTACAATGCCAGATACACATGTCAACATAATATTCTTAGTACAACGTACCATGTTAAACATGCTAAACCTAATATTAGTAAAGAAAGAAAGGGGAAGTATGATTGAAAACTGCATGTGTATTGCAGACCAAAGACAAAATGTAAATGACTAGGAAACCATATTACCATAATTTAACCATTATTTAACCATTGTATAACCATATAACCATAGTCTATTTTTGTCCTCTTAGTGAGCATCAAATGCATATGTTACAGGATCGTCACAAAATGTACTCTTAAAGCAAAAATCAAAGAAGTCGGAAACATTAAATTTAGCGTCTGTAGAAGAAATTGCCTCTTTGATTAGAGATTAAAGGTATAATATGTCGTTTCTGCCAAAAAACAGTTTGATGACGTCATGAAGCAGCTTGGGAACTTTGGAGTTGTTGTCCTGACCCAGGCAGATATCATGTTCCCTGACGAGTTAATGTATTACGTTTTATTCACGTTACGTTATGAAAGCAACTCTTCTCTATAGTGCTATCGTTTGATCAATATTTCTTCACAATTGGCCAATCACAATAGCCTGACCAAAATGTAATTAAATCAGAGACGTCTCACGTTTCAAGATATTCCAAATAGATAACAAAAAAAAAAATAGCTGTTTAGTATCTGTTTAGTATCCCGCTGTTCAACAGTAAAACGTTTTTTGGTATTCCTGGCATCCCTAATACTGATTTGTGAACTCCGAATTGATTCTATTCGAATTCGGCCAGCCGTCTTCTCTGCGGGGAAAAGCTAACAACAATCTTTCCTCCAGCGCATGATCATGTTTTGATTCAGAGTGCACGGAGAGGAGAGGCTATCCACAGAAGGTCTGTTGTCAATATGTTGGTGAGAGAGAGAGCGAGAGCGAATCAATGTGTTGCGTGCAGCTCTACAATGAAATACGATTTTACCCTAATAGTAAAAAAAATGGTCAATGTATGGGAAACACTATCGATCCATGATTGCATTGATCTCGGACTGATTAAAACTTTTAAATGATCCGTCCAAGTAAAATCTAACTTCTGGAAACACTGCATTAGCTTGGTGGCTAGCATGAGCCACTTGTCTAAGTAGCACATCGTAGTAAGCTAGATCGATATTGAAATATCAACAATAAATAAGGTCTCCACTGGATTACTGTTTTAGTGTGTTTCCCCGAAAGTTAGGGGTGTAAAGGGCATATGACGCCATACGACCAAGTGTAACAGACCGTTAGCGTGAATAAAACTTGTATTTCTCTGGGTTTGAACACTGCTGTGCAATGTAGCTACGCAACTCAACATGGGTCTAGTCGTTTTTAGATATTTGAAGAGGCCTTGCTTGTTAGAATATAACCTTATACAGTAAATATATTGGGCAATGTTTTCTTATTGCCAATGAATGTATGGCAATCTTGTAGTCATAAAACTATTCAGATTCACAGTTGATTAAATCATCGCATGCCATATCATCAATGACATCAGAACGCACGTAAAGAGAAGCCAGAGAATAGCACTTCCCTGTTGATTTTTAGTCCACATCAATGATTCAACTAATTAATTTCAGCTATTAATATTCATGCATGGGAAAATTATTCATTAATGAAAAGACAGAATTGAATAGATATCTTTGCCACATTTCATCTTGACATGAGAGTGTTTTGACAGCCCTCCTCCCATCTGGAAAACGTGTAGCGAGCGGCGACAGACTGCTTATGAATATTGAAACCTATCCTCAATCCAGGAAAACTGCATTTTGCACTGAATTATTGCAGCACAAACTCGGAATGAATTTACGGTCCATTTCCTCCCTGTCTATGTTTCATTCATTGATATTATGTCAGTATACTTGTGGATTTAGGATTCTGCATGATACTGCTATGCATATTATATTATCACATATTCAGATTAATGTACGTTATATATGGTAAATACGTACAGGGGGCTAATAAGTAGAAACTAAGACTAATTAGGCAATGAATATGATCCCACCACTAGTGATATTCACACATTTGCGAGAACTATTTACTCTTTTAGCAGATGCTTTAATCCAAAGCAATTTACAGTGCTATGTTATTATAAGTAGGCTGCAGATATTGGGCATCAAACCCAGGACCTTTCATCTGGGAGTTAAACGCCCTAGCCGCTAGACAACCCTGCCCCCCACACACATCTCTGTTGTCTAGAAATCTATATATTATATAGCAATACAAATCTGTCAATGGCTTTTTGTCTCCAGGGAATTTGTATATATTTTTTTTATTTGGCCTTGTGCTTCATTGCAGCTCGTGATAAGGGCTTATTCTAATTATTCTCTTGTCTTATCTGGTAGCTTGTTCTCTTTTAGCCCTTTCCCGCTCTCCCTCTGCTAATGTTGTCCTGCTGGTCTGATCGAGGGAACATTACTTGTTTTGTTTTTAAGCGTGTCAAGCATGAAGGAGGCATTAGCGAACGGGCCCCACTGGCTGCCCTGCGGCACAATGTTACTTATCTGTCTGATCTTTAATGTGTTGTGTGCACATATTTGCGCGTGTGCGTGTGTCTGTGTGTGCACACACATGCATACGTTTTCATGCAATCCTCTCAAGGATAGCATCGTCTTTGATATACACTTCTAAGACTGCCTGTGAAACCTTTGCCCCTTCACTTGGGTGAGTTTGGTTAATATTCAGCAACACGGGGAAGAAAATAATAATTGAAAGAAGTTAGAATTCAATGTGGTGTGTTAGCATTCCACTTAAGCCTGTTACATGCTAATCCAAACCCAAAGTCCTAATATTGGCTTTTGCTGCAGGCGTGTAGACATTCAGTGAACAAAGGAAATAATTATTCATCGAGGTAAAAGATTTAAAGAAATGCAATGTTGTTTTTAACGAAACATGATTTTTATTTAACATCTCATCAAAGATTAAATCTGTCGCATTCATTTTGTCTCCAGTTCCCTGACAATTCTGGGCCCATACATTTGCTTTGTTTTTCTTTCCTTTGTTGCTATCTTATTCTCCACGGCCGCTAATGAGTTGACCTCAGCTGCCAGCAGATACACGTCTTTTAAATGCTAAGCGGCACGTATAATTTAAGTTGTCTTAAGTGTCGCCGCCGCGGAATCAGTGGGGGTATGTTCCACGGCAGGAGGGGGACTTGGAGGGGGGTGGGGTACATTTGAGGGTTGTCTGTACATCTTTATCCCTGATAATGCTACCGAGCCCGCGGACTGTGAGTCCAGCAACGGAGACACGGAGTGACCGGCGGAAGAGCGGACCAAACAAAGTGCCTAAAAGGACTCCACTCAAGGCGATATACTTCTCAACAGACGCTGAAATAATGAGACGTGGTACTAAGGGACTTGCCCTTCAACTGGTCCCCACAATCCCACAGCAGTGCTCCACGAGGTGTCTTGACGACGAGAACGGTTTGCATATGGTGAGAACAAGAGGGAAGCGGTAACCTTGTGTCTAACCACTTATACAGCCACGGTACCGTAATCGGGGGTGGGGGATGAAGTTTTCAGACAGGGTCGTCCTTCCTGTCCACACGGCAGGCAGCGTGAGGCACCTTCCAAGACAAAGACAAAAGAAAAAAAGAAAATACTGTCCCCCGTATGGGAACAATTGATGAACACGTGTGTGTGTGTGTGTGTGTGTGTGTGTGTGTGTGTGTGTGTGTGTGTGTGTGTGTGTGTGTGTGTGTGT
>JAOPJO010000025.1:10624977-10628131 GCA_027123675.1 Molva macrophthalma | reverse complement strand
GTGTGTGTGTGTGTGTGTGTGTGTGTGTGTGTGTGTGTGTGTGTGTGTGTGTGTGTGTGTGTGTGTGTATGTGTGCACGTCTGCGTGCATACGATCCGTGCCTGTGTGTGTTTGTGTGTGTGTGTGTATGTGTGTCTTGCGAGGCATCTAAAATGGCCTACACAATGATGGAGGATGACAGCTTACCGTTTTTAATTGCCATGGTTCCTGTTGCCGCGGTGCCCAGGAGGGACAGGAAGGGGGTAGACACAAATATTCTCTAATGAGTATTAATCTAATCACTGTCTGACATAAACAAGGCCCGTGCTGATGATGTCACACCCCCGTCTCCGTCGCCACCTAGCACTGACATTTAGCAAGCGGGTATTTGCATTTCCTAAAAGTCTTGGTAATTTGGAAGACATTGTGTGTTTGTGTATGTGTGTGTGTGTGGGTGTCGGTGTGTGTTAGTGTGTGTGTGTGTGTGTGTGTGTGTGTGTGTATGTGTGTGTGTGTGTGTGTGTGTGCTTGTGTTTATGTTTGTGTCATGTCGGTGTGTGTGTGTGTGCATGTGTGTGTGTGTGTGTGTGTGTGTGTGCATGTGTGTGTGTGTGTGGAAGTGTATGTGCGTGTGTGTGCATGTGCCCGTGCACATATTAAGTTGGTCTGGTGGTGCACAGAGGACATGGCGGGATGGGTGGATGGAGGAGCATTTGTTTTGACTTCTCCTCTCGTAAATGTCGCAATAAAACACACACCGTGAATTACCTGCACACATTTCGAAGCAAACTGAGTACTCCACGCGGTTGTCCCGCCATTGCAAATCACACCAACAATGGCACCATTGAGAAAACACAGCACCTTGTGTGTTCTCATTCTAACAAAGGAAAACCAGACAAACTTTGCCTCGGTGTGTCACGGCGAGCTGGATGAGGAGGATTGAGAGGGTTATCTCCAAGGGCAAAGAGGGGTGGGGGGGGGGTATGAATAATGCTCAGCCACCTGCACCTGGATGCCGAACCTCCCTTTAATTACCTCAATTAGCATGGTGGAGATTGTTTGTAAGGATCTATATCTACAGTGATAGAGCAGCACACTCAGAGGGGGGCTGCTAACGCATTGGAAAAACATTGGAGACAAATAACACTTCCTCTGTAACCTCTGCAATAGTTGTGACTTCCAGCGTACTTTAGAATGAGTTGTATGGCCTGCAGAGATAAAGGGTCGCTAGAGCGTGATCAGAAAGCCAGTTAACGCTGCATTTAAGCCGTTGAAGCTGTATATGTTACTAGTTCTGCACTTTTTCCAGTGTGTTTTTCAAGTAGCCGCTTTTTATTTTTGCCAAGTAATAAATGTTTCAGTTTTTATGCTGGTCGTTGAAAGACAAATATCCTATTTCAGTCGTTCACTCCAGTATAATATTTGTTTCTTTGAGGCCAACCAGTTCAAATAAATATAAAAGGCAGTTGGCCTATGCAGTCAGCTCAGTTGCTTGATCGCTGGCCAGCAAGCTAAATAGATTCCACTTGGTTTATAAAGTTTATAGAGACAACAGAAAAGAAAACTTGTAGGGAAGGGTATGAATTGATTCTGAGAAATTGGAGACCAGCAATACTGAAGTTAGGTGCAGGACTGTTTATCTATTTGAAAGGACACAGGACGTAACACTGGCCTTCTTTCGACTGTTCACCTGGTTAGGTGTTTTATTAAACAATCACCAACACTCAAGCTGGTCAGCTGATTGGGCTTTATGAACCAGAGCAGTTTTCTCTCACACTTACACTCATACTGCAATCTTCTGACAAATAAAATCGATGTTTGGATACTGACCCCTTTTTTGAAGGTTCTACAATACCAGCGACTGCCATGGAAAAGGGGTTTATCATTGTTAATAACTTTTTGAGAAGGACTATTTTGTAGGGGGTATTCAGGGGTATTGTGGATAATAACTTTTTGACAGAAGGTCTCTTGTCGTTAAATACTTTTTGCTAAGTGGTGTCTTGGTAGCTGAGTACTTTTTGACAGACAGAATCTTGTGGTTAAATACTTTTTGCTAAATGGTGTCTTGGTAGCTGAGTACTTTTTGACAGAAGGAATCTTGTGGTTAAGTTATTTTTGACAAGGTGGTATCTCAGTAGCAGAGTACTTTTTGACTTAAGGTACATTGTAGCTGGGTACCATTTTTGACCAGGGGTTGCTGTACTTTGAGTTACGGTAATGGAACTGTTTCCTACTCAAAGAAATTAGCAAGAGGGAGGGGACTTTGTTCATAGCGCTAATCTTCTCATCTCAACCAACAATCAAACAGTATTATGTGTTAGCGAGATGTTTAGCGAGATGTATAGCACTGCAATGAGTTGGATTTCCATCCAGGCTGTAGAAGTTTCTAAGAAGGCATCATTCATCCCCTTCTTTTTTTGTTGAGCCCGACACTACAAAGTACACTCCACTGTGAATTTTATTTCCTACGTTGTGCGGTGATCTATATCATCTGATTTGTCCCCTTTCATTTCCATAATGGCTTTCTGAGCTCCCTCATGGAAACACATGGAGAGCCCCTCTCGCTGTATAGGATTTGTCCGGCGCTAATGGAGTTGAGATTGGATTCTGGCGCTTATGTGTGCGTAGATGATCCCTCCTTTTTAGTGGCGTTCTCCTTCTGCCTCATACATAAAACATTGGGTTAAAGCAGTGGTGCTCTGCTGGAGCTCTCCTTTATTAACATGGGGAAGTCTCTCGGGGATCAGAAAGCCATAGCACCAAAGTTTTACCCTGCCACCGGACGCACCGCAACTCATGAAACCCATACTCTCAGCCCACCAACAGGTGGCGACATAGCGGTTTCACGAAAACGAATACACGCACACACACACACACACGTACTTGTAGACACAAACCCCAGGCATGAAACATAATGTAATATCATTGCTCAAAACAATATAAAAGTACATTGTGAAGATTCTCTATGATTTCTTCTCCTCAATATTATTGTTTTCATTATGTCCCTCCTGAAGGTGTCATAAAATATGCCCTGAGAAGCCCTTCGAGACTGTAACTGTGATTGATTAAGAGCAACACAAATAATATTGACTTGAATTGACGTATCAATTCAAAAGTGGTGCTTTACATTTGTGATTGAGTGTATGTTTATGATTACTAGGAAGCTGTTTTAACT
>JAOPJO010000025.1:10614977-10619977 GCA_027123675.1 Molva macrophthalma | reverse complement strand
GACGATTTTTGAAATCGCAGACAAAAGCCGGAGGGAATGCTACGATATGCCTCTGGCTTTTGTCTGCTACGATACATCGCAAAGCCCCGAGAGAGGCGGGTCAAATAGCTGCACCTGTTGGGGGAGTCCAAATCCTGTAGTGTGAAGGGTGTGGCGAGAGGAAACGATGGGGAGGAATCTTAACACCAACCACACGGGCAGACAGCAACCTAAGTTTTCATTCTAAAATAATTGATTTACCTCCAAATCTCTAAGTAGAACAAATAATCCTTGCTGCGCGCCTCAACCCAATCTTTCTCGCCGCCATATACTATTATTTTCCTTCCTTGTTGTTTCGCTGCAAATAAACGCACAAACAACTTGGATCGCTAGCTTCTTGCGAACATATAATTTTGAAAGCGTCACTTCTCACGCGTTTTCATGAGTTTGGAGACCTGACAGACTCTTCTGGGAGTCCTCCTTGTGATACATCATGTAATGTCTAAACCCTGTCGCCGATCAGTCATGTAGTGTGACACCCACAACAACTTCAAGATACCCGATTACAAGACAGACAGTTGTGTAATGTGTGCAGTGCAGTGCTCCGGCAACTTCGAAAGTCGTGTAGTGTGTAGGAGCTTTAAGGATCACCAAAAAGTGATCACCCTAGCGTTTTTTTGCCTGTCAATGGATGCACCAGCTTAACCTTGGTCCTGTAACAAGGTATGTATTGCTGATTCCTATTAATCACTTGTTCAATTCAACTTCATACAAGTCTTGGTCATTCAGTGTCGTCAACAATATGGGCACCACAATTCCCACTGACACTTCTACACGGACATTATCCAGGAGAACAAAAAGGCGCATTTCCATTCCTTAAATATGACACCACGAGCAGAAATCCTATGAGACAAGTGTGACCAATCTCAATTGTGGGGCTCCTATGAATGTGATGACTTCACACATGACTGCGGCACAACATTAAGTGGCATAGCCGGGTCGGGATAATCAGCTGAATGGAATGCATTTCTCTGAAGCCATTATTGTGGACGTGACAGTGCACACCCAACAGACGTACCCCTCAGACAACCCGCGTGGGGGGGGGGGGGGGGGGGGGGGGGGGGGGGGGGGGGGGGGGGGGGGGGGGGGGGGGGGGGGGGGGGGNNNCCCCCTCCCTCCCTCACACAACAAACGAAGGCATCTGGAGGAATAAAAAGAAGCAAGGAAGAAAAAAAGTTGCTTTCACTGAGCCTTCACGATAAGAGCGTCTGTGCTTCCACTCCCTTTATCACTTCCTGTCCCAGACAATGGATTGAATTTCAAAAGCGCAATAAACAAGGGAGATGTCCATTCTGCGCGGCAGTTATCACAAGGCCCGCTTCCCGCGTTCATTTGCGTCCATCCCCTCCTTCCCTTCTCCCTTTCTCTCCCTCTCTATCCCCTCCCTCCCTCCCTTGCCTCCCACAATCCCTCTCAGCCAACTCGCCTTCTGTTTTTCCAAAATGAGTCGGAATAAAAGATGAAAATTAAAAATGAAGGGAGGGAGGGAGGGAGTGTGGAGAGATGTGAAGGTGGGGGAGAAGGCAAAGGAAGGAGAGCGAGATGAGACGCCTTCATGCCCGCGACCCTCCTTTCATTGCGCTGATGAAGGGTGGGGGAAAAAAAGGGTGGGGAAAAAAAAACACATCAAGGCCAGGGTTGGAGACAGTGGCGTTTGTTTCCCTCCCTTCTGTTCGCTGAACGGGGGCTTTTTGAGGGGGATAGTACGGAGCTCCGCCCCTCCCCCCCCCCACCCCCAGGAGATGTTGTGGTGGAGGAAGAAACCCGGGAGTGGTGGTGCGCCAATGTAATAAATATTCTTATCTCTCATTGTCATTGTAATGGGACAGGGCTGGCCTGTGTGTGGTGGAAATAGGGGGTGCTGGTGGCGGTGGTGGGGTGTGTGTGTGTGTGGGGGGGGTAACATAGCAGCTCAGCATCGTTGCCAAGGGACCTGGCTGTGTTGATATGCAGGAAGAGAGAATGAGAGGCAAAAGTGGAAAAAAAATTATAGAAAGGATGAGGGGGTGGGGCTATATGAAAGATGCGAAGCCAGAGGGAGTCTGTGTAAAATTATTGACGTGCCGAATGATAATTAAGAGTATTTTCCTGCAAACTATCCAGGTTTTCAACATAAAGAGCGATTAAGAAAGTTAGTGTTTGTATCTTATTGAAAAGGACAGGTACTGCAGCTAGTACAATATGCAAAGGCTGTTATGCTTGCCATCATTTGTTTTGACGTTAGGGTGTCATGTGTAATTCCCCTTCCTTGATATCTTCAACCAACCGTAACTTCCTGTCATTTCCTGTGCTCCGGCATTTCACAACAACACCAATGCTCATGAGGAGGAGAAAATGAGCTGGTGCCATCATGCCTTTGAGTGCAACGTGAGTAGGCCTACATCTTCCGGCTGTAAGTCCTCATTGTTTTACACCACAAAAGAAAAGTAAAGTAAAAAAGTACCCAGTAGAGGATAGCCCAGCCGCCTAGGCTGTTGATTCCTAGCTGACAGGTTTTGGGTTCGATCCCTCCATGTCCACACTTTACCTGTGGGCAGCCATGAGCAAAGACACCTAACCCCCAACCTGCTCCTTAATTACCTGTGTCTGGATTAAATCGCCTTGGATTAAAGTGTCTGCCAAATTTTAAACAAAGAGTTAAAAAGCACCAAACATAGTATCACTAAATACCAACTTTGAATAAACGCTCCACAAGGTTCTGGGCATCCTCTTAGGTTCCACGGTGAGAGAACCGGAGCAGGGACTGGGTGGAAACCTTGGGCAGGGAGAGCTCATCCATCGACAGAACTATAAGTGTGCTGCCTAATCTCTCCTCCCGGGGAACACTGTGTTGATGGCCCCCCTAATGGAGCACCACTTTGAAGCCATCTTCTCTCTCCCCCCCCCCCCCACCAACCCTACCTCTACGTATTACCATCCGATATATTGATTCATCTTCCCCACTTCCCTACTCAATACTCATCACCCTCCGTCTCTCCCCCTCCTCTGTTTAATGGCGAGGTGTGGACAGTTAGTGTGAGTTATCCGTGCGCTCTCGGACGTACGGGCGAACACGGCTGCCGTCTCCAATGCCCAGTGGACGACTTCCGCATCCAGCATGCGCCAGTGTATTTTAAGCTAAATGGACTGGCTGGAACGTATTCCTTTTTTGCCTGGGGACTTATATATATATACATTTTCTTACCAAGTTCTTAGTGTGTGTGATGTATTTGGCATTTAAAGTGGCCTTTAACTCAGGTCCTCCTAGATAAGGTGTCACACAAGGCTTTAATAACATGAAATAGCATCCGTTTCGCTGGTGGTCGGACCCTTACACACTGACAGGCCTGTGGTCCTCGCAGGAACTGGACTATCCCTCGGTCATCTAGATTGGTATGATGGGATGTCTTTGCGTGTGTGTGTTTTTTGTTTGTGTGTGTGTGTGTGTGTGTGTGTGTGTGTGTGTAGATGAGAGTAAAGCGGGAGAGTAAGCTTGTTTGTTTTATGGGAATGTGCATTCAAGCGTATCTATCTTCCACATTTGTAGCTCCCAATTCTTCTGCTTATTGTTTTAGAAGAGAAGGAAAAAAACTCCACAAAGAAAGGAGAATCAAACACACACACACACACACACACACACACTCAAACACACACACACACACCTACACATTATACACACACACACAGACTGACATGAAAAAAAAAAAAACACAGTGAGACATACAGTGGTTTCTATGTTATTGCGATTTTGTTGTATATCAGACAAGTCTGCCAGGCTGTGTGCTCGGTGCGATCAATTATTTAAGCTACCTTGAGCTTTCTTGGTTTCTTCAAGGGATTTATGAGGTCCAGCTGCTGGAAGTTTGGCACAGTGGAAAAAAAACAGGCATGACGCACAGAGCGAGGACCGACAAACAGCGCAGACGGCCTGTCAGACGCATGCCACTTACACAGGCAGGCTGAACGGCGTACAGAAAGGATTTTCATGGCAGTGATGAGTGTTCCTGGAGGGCCAGTATATTAGTTAAGACATACGGTTTGGTTCAGTGTCCCTAACGCACATTGTGTTCATATCCTCACATGATGATGGCGGTGTGGCATGTCATGTTAAAAAGTAGTGTGCACAAACTTTTTCATTTGTGCATTTGTCTGTGTGTCTGCGTGCTCATGCATTTTTTTTTTGCGTGTGTTTACTCACGTGTGTGTACACACGTGTGTGTGTGTTTATGTTTATGTATGTGTGCTCCACTCGTGTGTGTGTGTGTGTAAGTGTGTGGGTGTGATCGCACGCTTGCAAGTGTGTGTGTGTGTGTGTGCATGTGTGTGTGTGTATGTGTGTGCATGCATGTTTGTGTATATATTTGTGTATGTGTTTATATTTGTGTGTGTGTGCGTGTGTGTTTATATTTGTGTGTGTGTGTGTGTGTGTGTGTGTGTGTGTGTGTGTGTGTGGGTGTGTGTGTTTATATTTGTGTGTGTGTGTGTGCACGTGCACCAGTCCCCGTGGCAGCAGGTTGTTGCGGCGCCAGTGGCAGGCGGCTGCAGTAATGAATGGGGCCTGGGGATGGCTGAGAGGATGGGAGGTGGCAGATCATAAATAATCATTTATCCCAGCGTTTCCCCACCGGCTCCTCTGGCTGACAGACCTCCGGCTGCAGGCGGGCGGGGAGGGAGGAGCCCGAGCCCAGCAGTACGGCGGAAGGCACAGCTGCACGGCCCACCGCTGCCCAAGCACAGCCTCGCCACACCGGGGGTGAAGCGCTCCACCGCAAGAGCCACACCTTCCATAGACACCGTGAATAAAAATACACTGGTGGTGGTGATGAAGAAGAAGAGAAATAAAAGAAGCGGGGGGGAAAAAATGCTCACAAATAAATGGGATGAGTTATGACTCCATGAAGTCACCAACAGAAAAGACCCCCAGTCTGGATGCTGGGTGTCTGGGAGATTGTTTGTCAACGCTAAGGCGGCTAAGGAAGGGG
>JAOPJO010000025.1:10547143-10558423 GCA_027123675.1 Molva macrophthalma | reverse complement strand
TGTGTGTGTGTGTGTGTGTGTGTGTGTGTGTGTGTGTGTGTGTGTGAGCATGATTGTGTGTGTGTGTGTGTGTGTGTTTGTGTGAGCATGATTGCGTGTGTTTGTGTGTGTGCGCACGTGTGTGTGTGTGTGTGTGTGTGTGTGTAAGTGTGTTAACCAGATTGCAGGAGATTTATGGTGTTGTTTAAGCTTGCCTACATCACTGTCATTTCTCACACGATTTACATACCACCCACCGCCCAGAATGATTCATTCATAGTCACATCTTATGCAGTATGCTGTTGAAAACTGCCAGCGTAAACATCCTTATAAAATATAGACATCTGAAGCATTAGGGTTTTTGACAGCCGTCCATGAAAATGTAATCTATCATCTATTACCATCTCTAATTTTACTGAAGAGCCTTCTTCTATTACATTTTGGTTTTGTGCTGTACCGATTCAAAATGCGTAAAATTGTCCATGATATTCCAGATGTACAGCATGATTAGACAGACAAAACATTGGCATCTACTTAAATAACAATGGCAAACATTGAACAAAAGTTGACATTAAGAGAGAAAAAAGGACAAGAAAAATACTCACAACACCTACATACACTACACTTAACACATTGCCCTACCTTGTCTCCCAATAACAATTATACGGTTTGTACCAACAATTTTCCATGATCCAATGTCTTACTAATCAGACACACAGTTGTCATGACATTATTTGACACATCACCAGGCATCATCTTTCATGATTGAAATCGTTTGTTACTGTCTTGTTTTTGTTCTTGTTTCCTAACAGGTACGCTGGCAGAACGATGACATGGACCTCAACCACAACTTCTACTCCGTTTCATCCGATGGGCGAGTGGTGTCATGGACCCTGATCAAGGTTAAGGAAGCGCACATGTCCATCTGGTTTTGCTTGTCTCATGCAACTTCATTGGCCGCACGGCACCTTCTTATCAGTTTTCTTTTTCTTTACGTTCACATCAAGATGGTGTGTTTGCTCAGTGGTTTGTGAGCATGGGTTGAGATGTGTACATGTGCCTGCAGAACGAGCTGGTCTTCAGCGACGTCATTAAACTCTCTTTGGAGGGGGCCCTCCCTGAGTGCCTGGAAGTGGTGGAGCAGCCGAGCGTCGGTGAGTTCACACCTCGGACGCAATCCTTATTGACTCCAACGGCTCCAACGGCACAAATCTACGAAGCACTTCTTAGTGCTTCGTAGATTTGCCCGCATTGCATCTTATGGAGTACTATAGTTAAAGGTCTTAAATGGGACGAAGCAAGAAGGAAGTCAAAAAAACAATACTACTCAGTTTATTCCAGAACAGAGTCTTCTTTTATTATTGTTATTATCCCAAGTAAAGGACGCATCCCAGGCCCACACTGAAACCACATTAAAATCTGGAACATGATCCATCAATGCCAATTATATAGCAGTGGAGTGGCTAGTGGCATAAGCATGACCGATGCTCGATCAGATACTGGCACTAATCTGTTGTGTAAGCACTCTATATGCTAGAGCTCTGCTGGAAAAAAAAAGGTACGGAAGAGGAACACAAGTATCTAATATACTGCTCGAAATTTCTCAACAAGATAAGGCGTAGCCTCTGTCCTTTGACCTTTATTTGTTTTTAAACTAATTTGGCTAAAGAATAGAGGTTCTGTTGCCAAACTATCGACCAGATGTCGCAAAACGAATAAACAATATGATGACTGCCCCGCGGAGGTATATTTTAATTTCAGCTGATTAGGGCGATAAAAAACCAATAACATTATAGATGAAAGCAACTAATATATATCGTTTTTTTCGTAACTGTCGTATAAGTGCAATAAACCTCCCCGGGCGGTCCCGTTATAGGAAAACAATGTACCTCAGCGCTGGTAAGCACACATTATTTTCGTCGTACATTCTTTTGTAACGGGAGACGTGGTGGTGATTTATTCCTTACATATAACGATGTGGTTCAGAAAAGAAACCTCATAGGAATTAATTTTGTCAGAAGTTTTGAGTCACCAAAAACAATATCCACATTTGAGTGACATGTTGTTTACTGTTATTGATTAGACATTTTGCTGCTTGCCATATGTTACCCACCCATGTGGCAAACAACAGCTGAGTATCGCCTTGGGTGTGAGTGGAACCAACATGTGCTAGCTTCATACCACACTCTGTACAAGACAGATATTGCCCTAGTAGCACTCAATTCCAGTCTGTATGTAACTCAACAATGTGTTTAACATGTGTTTCACAGCGTGCGGAACGTCCTTTGACTTCCATCAGAAGATTGACTTCCTTTTCTTGGTTGGTACTGAGGAGGGGAAAATCCACAAGGTGAGTGGCCTCGAGATTCACTACTACCTAGTACAGGCTTAGTAACTATGTGCTATGATGCTAGGCGGGGGCACCAAGAGCACAATACTGGTAACTATTTTAAAGCCCTACTTGCTATTCTGCCATGGCCTTTAGGATGAGGCAGCTATCCTTAGTTATTTCTCAAAGTCCATAGCTCCTAGTCTCAAAATACACGGAAGCACCTTAATAATGGCATTAGAAACAGGTTTTGTCGAGTCCACACTTTGTCTAAACTCTTTTTCACAATGTTGCTGCTTCAGCCGACAGAGGGTTAGCCTCAAACTAAGTTGTCCCTCCCCACTACCCCTAAAGGATCATCGCAAAAACTTTCTGCTGTCTTCCCGTTATATGCTTTTGAAAAATGGAAGCTCATTTTGTGTGCAGTGAAGTGCAGAAGACTCTTTGCTGGGCTTGCACACAGGGGGGTACACAATGCCCACCATATAAGTGTGTGTGTGTGTGTGTGTGTGTGTGTGTGCAAGATCACCCACATCACCTATCTGTCTCTCTCTCTCTCTCTCGTTCTCTCTCTCTCTCTCTCTCTCTCTCTCTCTCTCTGCGCTCTCTCTGCTCTCCATATTCTCAATGGAGACAAATTCATATTTTACTATGGTTCATTAGTGGGAAAGCAGGCTGTGCCTTAATGGCATGGGTAAACATTATTATATATATAATGACTATGCAATTTAATAAACAAAATTATATTTTATATATTGCATTACATGACCGTGCTTTGCCCTCAGTTCTCCTTGATTCTGTTCATATTTGTGCATGATACATATGAATACATATTCAGACAGGCTCCCCAATATTCTATTGTCTACTATCGTGTCACTCAGGGTCCAAACGTTACTTTTAGAATGTTGTCTTTTTACCTGCCTGGGTGGAAAAACTACAGGCTGCACAAATGTTTGAATGTGCACCCTGAGCTTTTTACCTGCTTTTTTACCTGCTTTACCTGCAAATGTTAAAATCTATCCGCCATTGGCTGGGGCCAGGTGTGCATTTTCGTCCCTGGTTTAACTTATCCTTGTCTGCTTTTAGCCATGAAAATAAGTTGATTACACCTTAACTGTTGATAAGAGCTGTTTGAATGGCCCAGGGCCGCATCTAAATGATTGGACATCATGTAGAAGAGATGAGGGAAGCCATGTCTGAATTGTCTAGTCGAGGTTATAATAACCATGGTTAAATTAACCGTATACAAACATAGACACACACACACACACACACACATACACACAAACAATCACAGACACACACACACAGACAGACCAACAGAGACATACACACAGTGAGAGATCAATGCCTTTGTGCTTACGTACAGCCATAGAGCAGCTTTGTTGTGTTATCTTCGGGGACCGTAGCAGCTGGCTGTGGCTGTGAGACGCCATAAGGAAAGTGTCAAGGTGCCACGGGGCTAATACCCCCGGTCTGTCAGCAGTTGGGAAAAGCAACACCTGTCCCCGCAGGCTGAAAAGCTATTTGCTTGCGGACAGCTCAGCAGATTTATCTCCTCAATCTAAATCTGCAGCCCGTCACCACCGCGCCACCGCTGCTGCTTGAACGACCGGTATTCTAAAAATGCCAGCGAAATCTGGATTTGTTTTTCTGGGTCTCCGCCGGTAATGAACACCTGCCGTTCCTGTCGCACCGCAGCCTCCACACCGAACACAGCAAATCACGGGAATGTTAAAGCAAAGCTGGAGAAGGTGATTAAACTGTTAGAGGCAAATCCGTACCTCCTAGTAAGGAGGTTATGGCTTATCCAGGGTTTGGTTGTTTGATTGTCTTTGGTTCTTTTTCTGCTTGTGATGCATGTTTTCTTTTTTAGACAGACTTTTCAGCTTATAATTTAACATAAGCCTGTTCTAGATCTGGGACCATATTTTGAATCGATTTGTCAATGCAGTCACACCTTTTCCTGGCAGTGAACAGGAAGCTCTCACTTCCACATGAATGAGTGTTCTGGCTTAGAAAATAATCAATTATTTACTATTTAGTCCTTTAGCAGACAGCTTTTATCCAAAACCACTTTTTTCAGATACAGTACTTGTCATTTAGGAGCTTGTGACTGAACCCAGTACCTTTAGTACTGGTACTGGGTTGGTACTGGTACTGAGTGTGTTTGTGTGTGAATGCACACACAAACACACTCTGCATTCCTATTTCACACAGTAATATCAAGTTTGTGTTTCTGCTTGTTTATTTTTCCACTAACCTCTGTGTCCTCTAGTGCTCCAAGGCCTACTCCAGCCAGTTCCTGGAGACTTACCAGGCCCACAACATGGCGGTGGACGCAGTCAAGTGGAACCACTTCCACCCCAAGGTGTTTATGTCCTGCAGCTCCGACTGGACCGTCAAGATCTGGGACCATACCATCAGGTGAGGACCGCTGGCGAGCTTCCATAGCAATGTGCAAAAGGTTATCACCAATGGTTGATGTTCGTACATGCTTCAGCTTAGTTTAAATTTATGTGCAACTTATATTGTACAAAAAAGACTATTTGGAAGTACAAAAGTCTAATCACAGCCATAAACACATCCATAATATCTTTTCATCACAGTTTTTGGAGTTGCTATAGTAACTATACTAAATATGTAGGATGCTAAAGAAATGCAGCCAGAAATGCTGCTGTTTCTTGCCATGTGTACTGTTAGATCGCTTTTTGTTTATGGTGTCAGTAAATACAATTTATTGAATCGCTATTCCCTGCCCACCACCATTTCTTTCTACAAGTTGGATACTAAATGGATCATGAGTGTAAAATAGTATGAAATGCTTAATGGAGTGCACTGCTTTTATTGAGCCATTTAAGCCACTCACAGAGCTTTACAACACATGCCTCACAGCCAGAAGAGGATGAAATATTAAACCATTTGACAATAATCTTCCCATACATAGTTCTGTAAAGAAGTTGTTGTTCCAGTGCTGTTCTCTCGTCAGAAAGCGTATTTACTGAAGGACTATTATAGTCTGATCATCATATCGTATCTCATGGTTGACCCCCATGCATGCAAATATTGTTTGGTTCATGCTAATCCACTACCACATTCCATAACTTTGGTCTGAATGGATTAACAGCCAATAGAGGTTAGAGACAGACAGGCACAGAAAATGCATTTTTCCAAATGTATCATTTTTTGTATATATCAGGCTCCAACTGCACTTATCATATCGCGTCATTATCATTATAATACTGTCTTATCATACTGTATAATGACAACTTAACCTTGTTAACCAACTAATTCACTTTAAATGGTAAGTAAAACCCCAAATCACCAGTCAACAGTCTGCATTTTCTTTAACTGGTAGGCGGAAGTAATTTAGAAATAACATAATACATTTTACAATTATAGCCAGCTCTATACACAGGCTACATTTGTAACTTTCTACATTTTTGATTTACTCTCTTTAAATCCCTCCCCGAGGTAATGAATTCAAGTTTTTTTTATCTCTCCATCATTCTCTTTCTCTAACTCACAGTAAGGCACAAAGACACACACACAGACTGTGAATAGTATTTTAAGAAACTCTGTAAGTACAGGGTTCGAAGGCGCTTAAGGAAATCCGTTCATTCATCTTCCTCACAGGGCTTGTATCACAGGGCGGTCCAAGCACAAAGACCCAGTTTGCAGCGTGCAGATTTCCTCGCTTGCGTATTGTCTGCCTGGCTACACTGCAGCTCTGATGTCTGGCGCTGAATAGCGCAGCTTGTATTGTAGGGATGGTCCAAATTCCCAAGGCAAAAGGAGTGCCACACATACAGGAAAGATTAAGAGCGGCAAGAACAAAATGAAGAGAGTGAAAATCCCCTCAGTTGCATACAGAAAAAGCAGTTATTCAGGCTATGTTCAGCCACAAGTTGAAAAGTCTCCGTGGATTGAGCAGATTGATATTTGTTTTTTCCGTTTACAGCCAAACAGAGTGGCAAGCTGGGTACAGCTCCTATCACATATGTCACTCTCTCTTATGGGCTTTCAAAAGATGCATGTGCGCCCAAGCAGAAAATGATCATTCATCTGAGTGTTATCGCCACCGGTGGTGCAGATATTCCCTCACTGAAGGGCTTTGCAAAGCAGCACATTTGAAAGGCTGAAAGGCTGATATGCAATGTTACTTTTTCTGTTGTGTCTTTTCAAACAATAGCTAGACAAGCAGTTATGGAAGTGTGTAGAGATACAGATACGTATATGGGGACACAGTTTACTCAACTAGCATGCTGATGACCTCAGAATATCCACCAGATTTCAGCGTTTTATCGTCAAACCTATTTTGGTTCATTCAGCTGTTGTTCTGATGCTTTAAGGAGACTTTCATGTGCTCCTTGTGTGTTTTTTTTATCTCCAGGACTCCCATGTTCACCTTTGACCTCAACTCAGCAGTTGGAGATGTTGCCTGGTCTCCTTACTCCTCAACGGTCTTTGCAGCCGTAACCACTGATGGCAAGGTAAGATCCATCCATGACGAGATCAATTCCCAACATCCCTGACCCAAACCTTTCTACTACAAATGCCTCAAGCACCAACCATCCTCTAATATATCTCCCAAACCTCACCAATAATTACTAATAACTGACTGACTACTAACCTGATCTAGGATCCAGCAGTCCTACTGTGTTTTAGCAGAACGTCTGGGGGGAGACCGCACAGATTCTGGGCCGGAAACCAAAAACTGAAAGTTACGACTTGTTTCCTTTATCGTTACGGCGATATTCTACTCATGAGGGGATTTTAATAGTAATTAATTAGTTTGTGTATTTCTAGTGGCCAGTCGAGTGGCCAGTCTAGACAGAGTTGATTGGAAACATTTACAGACACTTTTCTTTAGAGCGGTGGTGTCCGAAAAGAATGTTATAGATTGTCTTCCAACCAGGAAACGTTTACTAGTGCAGGCCGAGTTGTGTCGCTTTTAGCCAATTACGCGCTTACAGATCCCCGCCTCCAACAAAATGATTGGATGAAACAAATATGAAGCGAAACAACGTGAAACGCCCCCTTCACCATCATTTGAGTTCATCTGCTATCTTTAGATATTAATACTTACTAATTCTAACTTAAGAACTAAGCCACTTCACCTTGACCTACAAACCACCCAGTCTATGCCAGTAGTTAAAAATAGACTAGTTTCTAAAGCAGTAGTTACAGCTGTAGTAGAAGTAGTAGTGTTAGAAGTCATTGTGCTAGTAAGTAACTCATTGCGCTACAACTAATTGTATTTGACGTAGCACCGCGGTAGCAGAAGAAGTAGGAGTCCTTTCATTAGACCCATGGAGTAGTATGCTTGACTCAACCTTGGTAAACCTGTCTTAGCTGTACAATACGATTCATTCAGAATAGCCTTGGGTTAGATGAGTTGGTTCAGGAAGCGGTGCACTTTGTAAGCAAGCCATGTCTGACAGTGTTGATTCCAAACAAGAGTGGTGTGTGTGCTGGAGGGGGGCGCTGGCTTGTTTGTCCTTGTGTATTTCTGTCAGAACGACTGCCAGCTGTCCCCATCTGTTTTACGGACGTAATCACCGCCGGTCAGTTGCCATAAAAGTCCAGGGACTCTTCGCCTTGGCCTGTGTGCCAATTGAAAATGACAGGAAGGAAATGAAGCCTTTGGCAGTGATTTGAGAGATACGTGTCAGTACTTGTTCATTCCTTACTGCTTGTCTACCTCCCCCCCCCTCTCTCTCTCTCTCTCTCTCTCTCTCTCTCTCCATCTCCCTCAATCTATCTCTGTCTCTATCCATCTCTATCCCCCTCCCCTCCCTATCTTCATATCTTCGTTTCGTATCTTTGTTTATGAAGCCGGATGACAAACCGCATTCAAAGATGAAAACTCCTCCGTCGATGCATGTGTTAGTGAACACCGAGTCTCCTGTCTTCTGAAAGACATCTCAGAGGCTGAGATAAAATGGACAGAGAGAGGACAAAGAAAAATCCTTCAACGAAAAACAATCAATGCTTACATCGCTTTCTTCCTAACGCTAACCTCATTGTGTATGAATTCTAGTTGAAGCATTATAAATGCTGATTCTGGATGCATTGCTAAATTATGCACTCAATTATTGAACGTGTGCAGCCAGTCACGAAAAAAGGGCAAATATTAACATATCTTATTGCATATGCAAATATGACAGGCATATGACACACTACAACGCTACAATGACAAGCCCCCTAACACTGCATTGGTTCCAGTGCAGTTGCTGTTGTAGCTGTGTGGAGCACTGTGGTGGTGGTGGTGGTGACTCAACATGCATCAGGTTCCTCATGGTCTTAATTTACTGCTGTTGTTGCAGCCCCAGTGTGCACGGCTGCCTCAATGCCTAGTTTCACACACACACACACACACACACACACACACCACTGTGTGACACAGTCTGAGTGTGTGTCTTTGTGAACGGGCAATTGATGATTGCAATACTTTGTCAAATTGCCCATGTACATCAAGATGAGGATTGGGTGATAGCTACGTGTTTGGATGGCTGAGGTGCTGGAGAAGAAACAGAAAAAGGAGGAGCTAAGCAGTGTATGCACACACACTACCGCTCCCTAACCCCTGTCCCTTGACACATCTCAGCTGATAGTTGAATGACCATCATCAATGACTGTACTACTGCAGTGACCTCACTGTACTGCCTATAGGGCCTATAGAGTACCATTAACACATTAACACATTAACACACACATGCACACAGCCACACATACACAGACTGGTCCACGGTGTTTACAACTTAGCAGGAATTCTGATGATGAAGTGAGGGAGCACTTAGCTCTGCTTCCTACGTTCTAGTCAAAGTAGAACCTAAAAATGGGTTTTGTTTGTTGAAGACAGATTGCTTGAATATACGTAGACTGAAAGCAGAATGCCTCTGATCCAGTTCCTTCTGGAAGAAACGGCGACGCTTCCCCTGTTCACACTGCCAAATCACAAACACACACACACACGCATTCAGAGACACATACGCACACACATACGCGCACACACTGTGTGGAACCACGCGTTCTGCACCAGATGGTCAGCATCGCATCCCTGCCGAGGCCACTGCTCTTTTCTTCTCTGCTTCTCTCTTTCATGCTGAACAGGATACTTTCTCTGTCACAGAGGGAGGGAGAGACAGAGAGAGAGACAGGATACTTTCTGTCACAGAGGGAGGGAGAGACAGAGAGAGAGACAAGATGCTCTCCCAGTCAATGAGGGAGGGAGAGACAGAGAGAGAGGCAGGATACTCTCTGTCACAGAGGGAGGGAGAGACAGAGAGAGAGACAAGATGCTCTCCCAGTCAATGAGGGAGGGAGAGACAGAGAGAGAGACCGGATACTCTCTCAATCTCAGAGGGTGGGAGAGAGGTAGCTAGCACTATTAAAAAGGGATTTAACTTTAAAGGTCTTAAATGGTCTAAATCTGTCATTTATAGTCTCTCTGCAGGTAATCTTAGCTGTTCAATGGTATTTATTTAAAGTTTAACTTTGTTGTTTTCCTTTATTTTAGGAAGTGTGACATGAAATGCTAAATGCAGAAATCATTATTAGAAAACTGTCGACCCAATGTCCCAACAATGCATCCAGCGAACACGCTCTCCTGTTATCCGTCTTTAATGGCGGGTGTGTTCTTGTTTGGTTCAGGTTCACGTGTTCGACCTGAGCATTAACAAGTACGAAGCCATCTGCCAGCAGCCGGTGGTGGCCAAGAAGAGGACCAAGCTCACACACATTGAGTTCAACCCCATCCATCCCATCATCATAGTGGGAGACGACCGGGGCTACGTCACCTGCTTCAAGCTCTCGCCTAACCTCCGCAAAAAACCCAAGGTAACGCTGTGAGTTGTCTCTTCCCGGGACAGCTTGAAGGATACTTGTGATGATTATACAGGCAATACAATACTATTCAGACACAGGAAGACATTGTTTTAAACCCAAAGGAAACAATGCCAATCTGTGTATGTGGGGCAATCCTTGTGCTTTGAAAGGAGAAATGTTTGGTGGAAGCAGTTGTCAGTTAGTTGGTCATGGTTTATATGGGATTAATATTACATGGGCTTTTCATTGCCAAATCACATTTTTCATAAAAAGTTCCAAAATAAAATGAAAAACAGTTGTGCCAACAGGCTGGGATTAGACCATGTATGGCCATTTCATAATAACATAAGCACTGAATGTGTCAACTCACATTCTTTACATGGAGGATGTTAAGGCAGATGCCAAACTACTCAGATTATCATGATATTTAAAGTTAGATTCAGGGTTGAGTCAGCAGCCATGTTATGACTAATACGAGTAGCTTCTATGAAATTCAGAGCGAGGCGATGACGAAAAAGACATGTTTTGCTTTTGTCGTGTTGTTGATGAGTCATCAACATGTGTTCCATTGCCACTGATGATGGTGGCTAATAAGGTGGGTAGCGTAGTCACTGTGGGCAACCAGGGTCAAAGGTCAGTGGAAAAAAGCAAGTGAACAGCTGAATCATAACTCACAGAAAGGCTGTCCAGTCTCTCTGTTGTTTTAATTTGTGTTGGTTTAGACAAATGCAGTATTTTTTACTTAGTAGTTGTCCTGAATGAGGGAAAAGTAGTACTTCTACTTAGAAGTAGAAAATACTGTACTGTAAGTACTTATACTTGGTAAAACTAATTACAAATTAACTTATTAAACCTAATTTAAAGTGTAACTCCATTAAATGTTTTAAAGTTCAGATTATTAAAGCACTTGATGTTAAATATATTATTTTCAGTTGTTAAAAAAGTCTTTCTTCGACATGACCTACTTTGGTGTGAAAACCAACATTTCATTCTTCATTCATTCTTGCTTTTATCTTCACTATAAAAAGTATGTTTTTTTCAACAAACTAAACAAAAAACTGACATTCAGTTGTGTGTGTGTGTGTGTGTGTGTGTGTGTGTGTGTGTGTGTGTGTGTGTGTGTGTGTGTGTGTGTGTGTGTG
>JAOPJO010000025.1:10531836-10547124 GCA_027123675.1 Molva macrophthalma | reverse complement strand
TGTGTGTGTGTGTGTGTGTGTGTGTGTGTGTGTGTGTGTGTGTGTGTGTGTGTGTGTGTGTGTGTGTGTGTGCAGGAGAAGAAGGGTCAAGTGTTGCCCAAGGGTCCAGAAGTGGAGGAAGCCAAGATGGAGAAGCTACTGAGTCTGCTGCGGGAGCCAGATTACAGTTCAGTTTAGAACCAGGACCACCCAAGACCACCAGGACCACCAGGACCACAGTCCAGAGTCCCACGGGAGAGGCCTCTCCTTGCACAAGAGGGGATCAATAACAATAAGTGTTGAAAAGAAAAAAAAAAGAAAGCAAACATTTAAAAAAGGGAGCACAGAATATATTTATTAAAAAATGGTATTGTTCATTTGTCATCTCTCCCGTATCCCTCTCTGATTTGCCTCAAATGCATATTGCTGATAAATCCATGCAGTGGAATCCAGTATATATTATACAGTGTCATGCTGCAGACAATCCCACGTATATTTCTGATGCTTAGATCTGTTCAGTTGTATATTGTGAGTTGGGTGGGGGGCACAACTGGGCAGAGCATTACAGTAAACACAAAACATATAACTTGAATTGGAGCAATTCATTCCTCATTTATGGGCCGATACCCAATCATTGGCTGCATAAGTCCTGGGCAGCAATCCAGCAGTGAGCAAGGAATAATTTCAATAAGCCAACAATAGAGAGCACTGTCTTTTGACTCGCTGTTGCCCATCTATTATTCTTCTGCCCTCTCATCCCTCCCTTCATTGTCTCTCGTCCTTCAGCGTGACTGGATCCCGTGTGTTCCATCTGCAGTTGTAACTTCATCTCCATCACCTATCTGCTCTGTTCTCCGTCCTCAGCCTCCTCTGATGGTTCCCATCATGCGGTCGGGGCTCCTTAACTGTGAATCATTACTTCATCTGCCCAAGTTAAGTTGGAGCGGGAAGGGCTAATCAAATGTTCTGCTCCGTAGACAGGGGGACGTAGAACTAATGACTGGCCGTGAGGCATTAACGGGAACCGGGGGGAACCAGGGATCCTAGCATTTTCAATTATAATTATAAAAGTATTGATGCATAGATAGCACAGAGTGGGGCTAATGTATGTTGGATGGTTTGCCTTTGTTTGGTTTGACTTGCGTTTCTTTTTTTCTAAATCTTTTTGTTATTTGGATACTTTAGGTTACACAATTCTAGTTTGTTTTCTTCAGTTTGCATTGCCACAAGTGTGGGTCGACCAGGCCTATCAGTAGTGCTTTGATAGAATCATTAATTACAATTAAAACATTATGACTACAACTCTAGTGCGTAACATGGCCATCACAAGCATCCGTTAAGTACTTCAAACATATCAAATCATTGCCATACAATGAAGTACTTAACACACATAATTGACAAATCATTAGCAATACAACTCAGAAAAACAACAGCCATTATTGTTTGATTTCACAACCTTCTTCAGCGTCCAAAATTGGAGCAGCGCGGCACGGAGATTCAGGAGCTAAACATCATCAATGCACAACACTGAACAAAGGATCGCATAATCTTTTGCAAAAGACCCTCCATCCTTATTTTCCATCACCATTGTCGGGCGGTGTGACGACAATCACGTTAGCAGATGACGTGGGCGTGTCTCGCTCACTTCACTCTTTAGTGGTCCATTATAGGCCGGGCTAGAATGAGACGCCAGCGCGCGGGTCGGCTTGAAGAGGACGCACAGCTTCGCCGCTGGGCCTCTTCAGTACTTATATAACACCCTCAGCCCACCCGCTACGCTCCACAGACCCCTGGTGTATGAGTGGCTGTGACACACACATAGACACACACACACACACACACACACACACACACACACACGTCATGCTGCCCCAAGTCACTGTTCCTACCAATGGAAGGATTATACTGGGCCTTTTTTCTTTTCTTGCAGAAGTATGAAATAAGAGGTTAAATATAGAACACTCCAACTGCCAAGATTTGCATACCGAGCATTTCATCCTCTCGGTTTTCTTTCTCCAGCAGATCCATGTACCTCTCTGAAGCTTGTGTGCATTTAGTAGTAAGTAGCAGGTGCCATTGTGCCTGCCTTCCTTCAGAGTTCTCATTATGCAGGAAATGAGTGCTAGGGATCAATAGCTACAGGATAGAAGCTCATCTGACATCATGTGTTGGACACGTCTCTCCTGTTGCATCTACCGGCAATGTTCCTAAGGACATTGCCTAACCCTAAGCCTAAACAGAATTATTGCTGGTCCAGGATCCACACAGTCATCCTAGTAGCCCCCATCCCTTCCTGGCTCCATCCTTCCCCCTACACCACATAGGCCACCTTAAGGCCAACACACTTGCGGATGTGAAGCCTGCATTGTGCTCCAGTCAGGAGGTCAGCAGGTACTTGTGCTCATGCCCTTGCTGGGCTTCTCTGTCCACGCTAGGCAGAGACAGCACAGGCAGCCTCTCTTGGTTGGATGGCACTTTGCAAGCTTGGTAGAGGATAAGGAAGAGGAGCAACAGCAGGAGGCCCACGAATGCGTTGCAAGCTATGGCCACCTGTGCAGCCACGGACAGTCCTGCCGAAGTGGTCTCGGCTGACTCCATGCTGGTGGTACAGTTGTGAGCATCCAGCTTGAAGTAAGCTTAACTGCAACAACAACAATGACAAGGAAGTTAATTAGATTCTGTGTGTTTCATTAAATATTTAGTGCATTGACGGGACAGAAGAATCAAACAAGGCACAATCTCAGGTATATGGTCCTTTTATCACAGTTTTTTTGTGGGAAAGTGTTTCTTAAGTGTAATGTTAAGTCTCGATTAGATGGGGACTGAGTTGATGGTAGGTGCAATGTGTATAAATATAGATACACACATTCACATAACGTCTCATTAGATGATTGCCTTTATCTTTAGTCATAAATGTAGCTGTATTATTTAACATAATGCCTTCATTAAAAAGTTTGGCTTTGCCTGCTAAGCGCACAGCCTGTGAGGTACTGTGAGTACCTCAATCCCTCCTCTATCTTAATGAATCAGCTCTAAACAAATTATTCCCATCCTCTGCTCTTTCTATGCCACTCTAGCTCCCACTATTTCTCTCTCTCTCTTCCTTTCTTTTGCTCCCTGTAATTTGTGCTTAGACGTAAAGGCTGCTCCATCCAAACAAAGCAAAGTTATATCTCTGGCTCCTCTAAGGGGGGGGCCCAGGGGGCCAATGACCCTGTAAAACCCTGTACCCCCCCCCCCTGTGCCACCCCTAATTGAGAAATTATTATTTCAGTATACATACATAATTACTTTGGGCTAACGGTACGGTCCATAGACTCGTATTGCCACAGTCTGACCAAATTGGAACACCAAAGTAACCTGACATATTTACTAGTCTAATTCAGTTGGGTGGATAATGCTGAATCAAGTTCAACAACAAATCAATTTGTCACTTCACTGAGTGTAGCTGGAAGGGGAGGGGGGACTGGGATGAGTAGAAAACCTGCTGTCGCCATGGCTGTTTTTTGTTTGGCTTCGATTCTGGTGATCGTTAATCCTTTTCAACCTTGTAGTTCAGCTACTTTGTTGTTCGGACAGATCTCATCTGTGTTAGATGGAATTGAGATGAGGTTACACCTCTCCTAGCCTTTCACTTGTTATGGGCCTAGACTAAAATTATGATTATGCTTCTATTTTGCAAAGCAGAAAGGTTAAATTACTGAATGAATGGGTGGTGTGCTGTAGGAAACAGAAATCATGGAAGAGAAATGTCTCCCTAAAAGAGGAACTAGATGCCATCACCACAGACACATGTGACATCATAACAACCATGACAGCTGGGAGACAAAAACTGTTTGTATTTCTCTGTCTTTGCATATGGATATTTGTATTTATTTGCATGCATTTTTGTATGTAGTTTGTATGTCTACAACACAACCATTTCTATATTTGTTTGACATATTGAGCTGACGATTTTGAAGCATGATTGTCACATTAATAATTCTGCGAGCAGATACAAGCTGTTTTAGCCTCCGCAAGGGAATATTTATGTTGTTCACATCTTGTACTAATTGCATGTGAACAGTATAACTGCAATCAATGTTTATATCAAACCTTACCATGTAACATTATGCTTTTTTCCTTTTTCAGCCTGATCTAGGATTTGCACAGGACTCATTCATTTGAGCAAATATGATCATATCATTATCAAGAGAGTAGATGAAGATGAACTGATGAAGTAGATGGACTCATTAAAAAATGCTGTCTCCATGCAGGTTTTTGAGTAGAGCTATTGGTCACCTGGGAGGGGATTGAAATATTATCCACTCGGCAGAAAAAACCTGGCAGTATGAAACATCTGAGTGATCCACTAGGTAAAAGATTTAGCAATCTTCTGTGTATTGTATCCAGGAGGGTGAAGGCCTTGCATCTGGATGTATTCGTGGATGTATTTGTGGATCTGAAATAACAAAAAGACTGCAGAAGACTACATTTGATGTAACTACTGAAAAATAGCATAAATACTAGCCTACAATGTTGTATAGTATTAAACATGTTTTGCCTCTTAGTTCCTGCCATGAGCAATAAGGTCTTAACAGAACAACTGGCCCCAGCCGTGGCCCCCCAAGTGTAAATGAATGGTCTACAACAACCACTGCTGCTGCCCTTGCAGCTTGCTGGATAACACAATTTAATCTATTGCTTTGCAACACAAGTAATAAGCAGCCCAAACATCGGGCCATGCGAGGATGCAAGTGTGTGCACATACAAACACATACACTGACATCACATTCCAAGAAATTTCATTTCAATTTGGCAGTGCTGTTTTCGTAGACGTATTCATATCAGGGAGCAGGCTACACTGCAGACTTATCTGTGACAAAAAAATGAATACGGTAAAAACAAAAAAAATAATAAGGTGCACATAAAAACTAATAAGGTCAGCGAATATTTGATGTGACTATGAAATAAAGCTCAACCTTTCGGATAGAGCGACCGATAAAAACCCCATTGGCCTTTGCCTCAGAGGCAACAAATGAGGAACAATATTCACGGAGATTTATTACGAGGCGTCTCCCCCACCGAGGATAAAGATATAAAACTCATAACAGCATCTCTCTGATGACTTGGTCTACATAACACCAAGGAATGGCTAAAAGAGTGGATGCCAAACTCCTCTAGCTTTGCTCTCCAACAACACGTCAACACATACATTGTGAAACAGATGGCACATAAAAGAAGAGTTTAAACTTAATACCACCACCGATACTTTTACATTGAAGCTTTTCCTGTGCATGCGTAGGACTATATACACAAATACAAACATAAAAGTTCCCGACTTACCTCACAGACTCTGCCAACAGTTGCGGCTCAAGTACAAAAGAAAAAATCCAACCATTCGATTTACATCTCAATAACATTCGTGGATATTAAATTCAATTTCTAAACAGTGGTTGTATTTTAGCTGACTTTCCCCTCCGGCTCATAGCTCTCTCCTCTCCGCTCACCATACAGCATAAACACAACAAACACACACACAAACACTCACACACACACACGGGGCTGAAGCTGAAGACGAGATAATACTGCGCGCCGTTCATAAGGGAGTTCCACTATAGCGGGCGACGACGAAGAGAGGGGCGGTGCTAGAGGATGTCACTGGTGATATCAAGCGAACTAAAAGGAAAGGGAACAACAGCATGAATGTAATTACACGGGAAGAACTGCTGCAGCCGATGAAGAGCTGAACTGGGGCGGGGGGGTTGTTTTTGCAGTGAACAAACAAAACAACCTGTCAGACAAGACAATTGCCTACTACTTCCAGCTTGTGTCCCAGTGTGTGAAGTATGGAAGCCGTCAAACTAATTATTTCTGAGGTTCAACACGAGGGAAGACGAGGAAGCAGGGAATAATGAAGGACTAATTGAGATTGCCCACCCCCACTTGTAAGCCTAGTTTTTCCGGGACTTCTGGAAATAGAACTCAGAAGAGATGGTTAAAATGGTGCTCCCACAGCGTTAACTCCAGCGAACATTCAGTGCAGTGGATATTAGCTCGGTCTACTACTGACTAACCAGTAAGGTGTATTTGCTGCTGATGGTGCATTGCTGCTACTCTATCACTCCCATGGTGGTCCCAGTAAGGGGGTAGTCATCCATGCTTTAGGGGTGAGCAGAAAGTCCTATCATTTATTATTCCACCAACACTGTTTGTGTAAACCAGACAATAGGCAACACAAAGCATAGAACCATGATTATTTCTGAAGGGCCTGTAGGCCTACTCGGTTCCCCGAGTAGAATAGTGGGGTTATTTGTGTTGAGAAATATCTCTGACGCATGCTCAAATTAAATTAATCTAAAGGTATCCGTGGCTTAATGGTCCTCCTTCATAAACCAAGGAACATTCTATCACACTACGTTAATGTCCTTTTGTTTTCTCATTCAACATGTGAAGGGAGCATGGACAATTTATGGTTACATGTTGTGCAATTAACTAAATTGTGTCCAAAAAGCTAATTAACTAACTTAAAGGTGTTTTTTTGTTTAGCTTTCTAGTAGAGCAACTCTACTGCAGTAATCGTTGTGATTAATGCAAGATGTCCTCAACGAGGCTACTTGAGCTCGAATCCAATCCAAAATCCAGTTCTGCTACTGCACCGCTCTACAAACCCCACAGAGGTCCATGGGTAAGAAATCGCCCAAATCATCCAAAAATCTATTTTTAGTGTGAGCGTCATATCCGTTGATTTCCAATCCATTGAATGGATCTGAGTTTTGTCAAATGAGAAAAATCAATAAAGCCCCCATCCAAAAAAGGTATTGAACACGGAGCAGTGAATGAATAGCACTTGCACTCTGTTTATTGGTATACTGAAGAGGAGATTCACAGACCAAGTCAAGTACATTGTATTTGTGTAGAGACCACAGTATCTATATATCTGGTTTAATTGGTCTCTTCTCAATTAATTCATATTTGAAGGTCCATTTGTAAACCCCCCCCAAAAATGAATGAGTTTGTCATCTCAATGATCAGCACTACAGCATCGAGCTTTTGAATATATATTTACAATAATTGATTGTAATTGTCATACACACTGATGATGTGATTGTTTTGTCCCATGTGGCCTGGTGGTGGCACTATAGAGCGTTTTGCAGCCTGGTCACGGTGATACCTTAATTTAATAGCAAGATGTTTCATGTGTGCATGAAATTCAAATTAGCAGAGAAATGCACCAATCTACATGATGGATGGCTTTGAATGGATTACTTTAGATGGCCATGAAATGAGAAATTAGCATGATTGATTCTTTATTTGGCAAAAATGTACTTACAGTGGCTTACAGCGCCACTATCTGGATGAGATTTCAATATTTCAAATATCGATTAAAAGGAAAAAGTTGGATGAGGAAGGGAATGAAGTCGATGATGATAAAGAACATGTCGATGAAGGATAACGTCTCGTAAATATGTAATAGAAAGAATGGCATTGCCAAACGAACAACCACAATTTCCTCCTACAAAGCATCCAGTAGCTGTATTACTTTATTATTGCTAGTATTATTTTATAGCTTGAATTCAATAATGAGTGTTGAATTTATTGGACAAAATTCTTGTTTACTTGCAACAGCACATACCGTGCATAAACCTGACCCTATCTATGTCCCTAGTGTTGATTAAACATGTCTTGGTCTTGATCTAAGATCCGTCTGCTATATTTAGATGAGGCTATACTATGACATATCAAACTACCACATCTCCCTACCTAGCAGATGGCTGTTGCCTTCAGTATGTTGCTGCTCTCAAACTCAATAGAATGTCCCTGCAATACCGGAGGCTGCAGTTTCAGGACCACACTTCTAGGAATCTGCTTTTCTCCTAGGAACGCACTTCTAGCACTCTGCATTTCTAGGGCCCTAACATTTGCCTTTATGACGACGACAAAGGCGAGTTCATTTTTCCTAGCATGCCGTTTAGGTAAAGGTCTACATTAAAATGGCTAATTTTAGCTGGTTAGATGGTTAAGTTTAGCTATTAGGTTAAAGATGTGTGTTTCATCACGTTTTCATAAATGATACTTGAGTTAACTCATCTCCATCCAAGAAAAATAAACGTGCGTCTCAAAGGTAGTGTCACGAAAAACTAGGGTCCTAGTTTTGCAGTCCTTGAAGTGCGGTCCTGAAACTGCAGCCTCCAGTATTGTGGCAACATATTACTCCTCAAAATGGGGGAGGTCCTGGGTCTTAGGGAACACGCACTCCTGCACCTCTAGTGCTATAGCCAATAGCCGTGATAGCTCAAACCTTGGACCTGCATTGAACTTCTCAACTATCTATGTTCTTCAGCTGAATTAAGAACACACTATCTTCAGATGTACCATCTCTGTATCCAGGTGCATTATGCACACACCAAAAAATATGACTCCAATAGCTTTTCTAAACTCTGTCCAGTTGTTGTTGTTATTAGAAACTCATGCAACACTTGGATTTTATTATTTTGATACTGCAAAGAATTTATATTCTTTGATTCTTCTCTCAGTCTCCCTTGTAAGTTGCTTTGGATAAAAGCACTCCTGAATGCTAATGTAATGTAAACTTTAAGCATGTTGCATATATAATAACATCTGGGTTAATGGTGAATAGTTAAAACAGATCTAAAATCTGGATTTGTTGAATAACCACTGATGTGACTCTATGACACATGATTTCATCATCCCGCTGTGTGGAGGTCAAAGGAGGAGTCATAGACGGTGACCAGGCCCATTTATTATGAATGTGCGTCACATTTACAGACATTCAGAACATATAAAAGGTAAAACAGGTCTTGCCACTGAATGGACGCATTTCCCGTTATCTATCTTGCACAGTTATTGAATCAGAAAATATAGAAAACTCAGATTTCTTTTAATGACTATAAAAACATTTATTATGCTGGAGCACCATGGTTGGTTATATACGAGATTGACACCATCAAATATTAGTACTTTCATCCTCATTTTGCATGATGACTAGAAATGACACATGATTAATATTAAATATTAGTTGGATAAAACATCCTGTTCTATGAGCCTAGTTTTGGTTTATGCTGTTTGTATATCAGATTTACAGTCTCAACTGCTAATATTAGACTACATCCTTGTAGATTCTTCATTCCAGGGACCACCATACCGGACAAGAGTCCAGTATGGGTAGGGCGGGGAAACATAAAACAACAATGCAAACAGCAAAATTCGGAACAATTCTTGTGAAAGAATTTGATAATGAATTGTGAAAGAATGTGACAATTATTTGCCAGAATGGGAAAATGAATTGTGAAAGAATATGAAAATGAATTGTGAATTCCTGATTAGTAATGAGATCAAATTCATCAAAACAGAAACAGTGCAACAGAATTGTTCCTCACAGCTTTGTGCGAAGCTTCCTTTATTAACCAATTATTGTGCCGTTGATTCTTTATGTGGTGTTTACAAGTTCTGTATATTATACATGTCCCTCCTTTAGCAGAACTCCCCTAACACACTACTATTTCATCCAGAGGTTCTGTTTGTATGAAGAATCTCCTTTTCCCTCATCCACTCTTTAAAACCTTGTCCCCTAGTCGTCGAGCTGTAACAGATGGAAAACACAATGCAACCCGTACAAAGTGAATATTCACCAACAGAAATATAGCCAATAGCAAACAACATAACATTCAAATGTATTTCAATGTTAAACAACTCGAGGCAATGGCTTACGTTAGTGAAATTAACAGCGCAGATGGTGGCGATGATGACAAGGCCGATGATGAGGGAGGCGATGGCCACATAAAAAGCGTTCCTTCCCAGGCGCAGGGACCCGTCGTAATCTCCATTATAGTAACTGTACCTGGACTGGTACCCACAGCACAGGGATATGCTGTTCAATACCTATCAGGTCTGACTGTCTGTCTGTATCCAACTAGCTGTCTGGCTATCGATCAATTTAGCCATAGCACAGGTATATGCTATTCGATACCTTATATGTCCATCTGTCTGTATATAATTATATATGTCGGACTACCTATAGATCTATCAATCTTAATTCATCTTTAATCGATCAAGCGATCTGTTTATCTCTAGTCACCACACTATTGACTAATGAGACATAAGTTAATATGTATGTCAAACACACAGCATGCACAGTATGGTGAGGACAGAGCTTTTGTTCCTCCCTTCAGTAGTAGACAACATTCCATTCCCTGAGTGACATCACAGGATATCAACAGTTTTGCTCTTATTATGGTGGCCATATTCCCAGAGTGCAAATGCACGTCTAGGTCTGTGTTACAACATTTTTATTTATATACTAGGCCCGTGGCGATGGGGTTATTCGTGCTTACCATGATTGAGAAGACCAGGGCTAAGAGGTTGATGGGATAGGCTGGACAGAAGCAGGTGAAAATAGTCAAATAAAGGTAGCTTTTGAGTGGAGGCGGGGGCATCTGTTCTTCCACTGAAATACCGTCTAAGAAGTTGATGGAGCGCTTCACATCCAAACCTATGACTCCTCCAGACATCGTGGCCAACAATGGAAGCACAGTTCAAGATCGGGGTTAGGGGCTGGAAAAGACTCCCAAAATGAGAGCAGAAAAAGAACCGCAAGCCAAAAGAAATCAGCAAAATCATCAACAATGGGGAAAAAATGAGTCCAAATGTTCAGGGCCTGTGGGTGAGACCTGTGTGAGGGACAAAAGCAAGCAAGGCTTCAGTCTTGACTCTGAGGGGGGAAAGCAAGAGAGCGACGGGTTGCATAGAGAGCTGTGCTGTTGTGGTGCTGGTGGCTGTCTCTCTTCCATAACCAGACCAGTGTGGGAAGAAAGTCTGCCACAGGGGGGGTTAGGAACCAGAGAGGTTAGTGGTCGGGGAAAGGGAAGAGATCCCAGACCCTGCTGGCCTGAGTCCAAGCTATCGCTCCCAGAAGAGGTGTGAAGTATCAGCCTCGGTTTTCCCCCCTCACTTGCGTCTTCCGGAAAACTAAATATCCCTTCAGACGTTCATGACTTGAGTTATACAAGAACGAAACATTGCAGATAAATTGTTAAGACATTAATAATTATTCATTTACCAGATATCTTTGTCCAAATTGACTTTCAGTTGAGGCTGAGAACAATCAAAAGCATACAATCAATATAGGAGCATCTATAAAAATGTAAGTGCTGAGAGTTTCACAAAAAGCTTTTGGTGGTCGGTGGAAGTCAAGGGCATAAGAGTTCATCACAACCTAATTGTTTGCATAAAACACTTAAGTGCTCTTAGGTTATTATTTTCAAAGACTAAAAACCTTGTTTTTTTCCCACTTGTTGGGCCTTTGGTTTTTGAAAAGTCAAACTATAATTTGTGTAGAGAAAAAAAACGATAACCACAACAAAACGACACAAACCAGACAATGCTTTAGAATAATTTATTAGGAATTTTAAAATCGAAATTTCCAAAGAGGAAAAAAAAACAACATTGTGATAAAGCTTGGTATAAAACAGCCCCAAATGATAGTTTAAGTCAACTGTTGTTCAAGGGCTCATAGCCAGAGTTTTCAGCTCTACTCAAAACATAGGCCATTTTCCTGACGTCAACACAAACAAGAACAGCTTCAAAATTACTGTACACGGGGAACAAGACTTGAAAACAGAAAAATATAGTTACTTTTTTTTTGAAAATAAGTCTTAATGCCGCAGAATTGTCAACATCATCGCATATCACCAATAATAGTTTTATTATTATTTGTAAGGTAAAAAATAACTTATTGCTTTGTTGTAAGATAAAAAGTTACAGTGTTGGTGTCCAGCAGTAGTAGTTTCATGTCTTGTCCCAGATAGCCTTAAGAGAGGTACTTTGTCTAACCTTTGTCTAGAAATTTCAAATCAAATCTGCAGTGAATGATGAAATTGTGCTGAAGATATCTATCGTAAGATTATCCCATGGATCCCATTGGGGGAAATAAAGAAAATAAATGTTATTATTGTAGTTTCAGCATTTAGTTGTTTGCTGCTAGATGCTGTGGTCTAGACAGAAGTCCTCTCTGCAGGACTGTCTGGGAAGGCCCTGTTCCATGTCTGGCTTCTCCTCCAGAATCCCTCTGGTCATTGTTACATTTAGTCACTGGGTGTATACAAAACAATAAAACGTGTGGGGTTGCAGAGAGCATCGAAGCCTATGTATTAAAACACAGTTCTCACCCTCACCGATGAAATGCTGAATTGAAATGTGTAATGGGGAAAAAGGGGGATTTTAAGACCAGAATGGAACGGGGTTTAATATTTTCAGTACCGAAACTGGCGAATCGAAATGGTTTCCTTCGTCAGCCAAAAGTAGTTCCATGTTACACATTAATAAATGTGCGCAGACATTCGGTCTCTCACACACGCAGACACGAGTTCATGCACCTTCCATCGCGCAGTAAAAAGGACAAAAACATGGCCTCAATGTATCTTTTTTTAGACTCACTTCAGAAAGTCCTTCATTTGTTTTTCACCACATAACACCACATAAGAGAATGGCAACAAAAAAAACAAAATCAAAAAGTTACGAAGGAAACTGAGCAAAAAAAATATATATAAGTATATATATATAATCCATTCCAAATAGGGCCAGTCAACCCCATAAACCCCGTAATCCCGCCCCTGCCCCCGCCCCCAACCCCAACCATACCCTCGATCGCCATCGTGCATGACTAGGCCTTCGCCATCTTCCTCCGTCCTTGGACCAATCATCTTCCAAACAGAAATTTAAAGGAGATAGCCATGCATTTTAAAAGTCGAATATTTTTTCTCTCAAGAGTATAATCGTAATCGATCTGCACCCGATCGCGCTGTTGCATTAATTACAAAATGAATAGTTGCTTCTTGTTAAGTTTTTTTTTTTTCCTTCATCCAAAAAAGTCTATGAATTTTCAAAAATGGTAACAAGAAGAAAATGTTTCCATTTTACATAATGGATATGCCCGATGTGTTCTTTGAAATCGGCCTTCGAGATGTCCATCGCATCGCTTTTCTAGACCATGATGGGCGGCCCCTCTGTGATTGAACGCACATCTTGACGCTGGTATACATCCTGTATGCATACTGAGTAAAACAGTGAGATGACCATACTAAGTAGTTGATGATGTCCAGTTAAATTACTACTAGTACCTTTTTTCTTCTTCCATCAACCAGTCAATGGTATGTTAACCAGTAGAGTAGCCCCGCCCCCCCCCCCCTCCCAGCGTATATTTACAATATCTTACAGGAAGACATAAAAACATTGCTTTGAAACCAATTACAGAATAAAATACCTTACAGATTATCATTATTACTGTCAATATTAATAACAATATTACAAAGGTTTGATTTTTAAAGACTACCAAAATATACATTTTAGTATTTTTTTATGTTTCCTGTGACACTTGAGTTTAGTTTTTTTTTTGGGGTACTTTTTTTGTGTGTTTCTTTAAGGAATTTGCCTGCTGCGCCAGACCCCTCGTATAGTTGAAAATGGTCTGATTCCTTTTGGAAACGAATGAAACCCTATTTAACAGCATTTCTTTTTTTTTTTTCTCTCTCACGTCAGTAACAGATTCAACATATTTCATAAAGAGAAAAACACCGTACATGAAAATAAAATAACATAATTAAAAAATGTCATAAAGTAAGCAAAAAAAAAATCTTCTCCGTACTTGTCATGAATACAATGACAAACTTTGATCGGAGATTTGTTTGATTATTTTTTTGTTTGTTATCTGTTGCAGTTTTCATATTTCAACCTGTTGTAAAGGAAACAGAAATGGAGTCATCTAGTAATCAGCCTATAGGAGGACAGTTGAGATAAGAAGAGGAGAGACAGGGGAGGGGGGGTGAGTGTTGGAGTGAGATTAGTACGACTAAACAAGAGTTTAGTATTTAACAAAAAACAAAAAAACGAATCTTCACTTGGTGGGTGGAGCCGCAGGGAGCCGGCATTCTGGTAGAGCCTGTGAACAGCAATCAAATTGTGCCATCTATGGGCACCCAGCAGGTTTGATCCGCTCATCAGCCCAGGAGAACCCATCCCGTGTTCAGTGACCTGAGCCTTCTCAGTGGTAGCCATTAGTGAAAGCCGTAGCAATCATAGGACCCTGGGGATACAACATCCACAGAAATATAAGTACACCAGCTTGTGTGTTGTAACCGGTACATGTTCTACCAGCATGTAACTATCAGTTGTGTGTGAATGTGGCCCTTTACTGGCAGGTAAGTGTGTGTGTGTGTGTGTGTGTGTGTGTGTGTGTGTGTGTAAGTGTGCGTGTGTAAGTGTGCGTGTGTGTGTGTGTGTAAGTGTGCGTGTGTAAGTGTTCGTGTGTGTGTGTGTGTGTGTGTGTGTGTGTGTAAGTGTGCGTGTGTGTGTGTGTGTGTAAGTGTGCGTGTGTAAGTGTGCGTGTGTGTGTTTGTTAACACGTGTGTGTGAAAGAGTCTGGACATGGATATTAGTTGTTCACAGCTTGTTAAGACTCTCTCTCCTTCTCTCTCTCTCTCCCTCTGTCTCTCTTTCTCTCTCTCTCTCTCTCTCTAATAACACTCTCACTCTCTCTTTCTCTCTCTCTCTCTCTCTCTCAAGAGTCAAGATTCAAGATTCAAAGAGCTTTATTGGCATGGAAAACGTACATTTACATTCAAAGCACAAAAAAAGAAGATACAACATAAGATACAAAATAAAATGCTAATAGCATAACATTTAGAAATAAAATAAAATCATCAAATACAACACACCAGGGTACTGACTAACCCTAACCCTAACACCAGGGTACTGACTAACCCTAACACCAGGGTACTGACTAACCCAAACACCAGGGTACTGACTAACCCAAACACCAGGGTACTGACTAACCTTGACATTTAGCCACCCTAGGGTGGCTAAGTTTGATTCGAAAGTTTGATTCTAACTTTAGATTCAAAACTTTGATTCAAAGGTTAGGTTATTAAGTTAGGATCTCACGGTAGGTTCTAGAGTTTGACTCTGAAATGTGGTTGTAAAGTTTGGCTTTATGAACTCGAAGCATGGTTCTGAGTCTCTACATGATGCTAGAAACCCTAATCCTTTACTTGAATTAATAATCAATTTGGATTTTATTTAAATGAATGAGTTCAGCCACCCGCTGTCTCTCTCTCTCTCTTCCCTGTCTGTCTGTCTCTCTCTCTCTCTCTCTCTCTCTCTTCCCTGTCTGTCTGTCTCTCTCTCTCTCTCTCTTTTCCCTGTCTGTCTGTCTCTCTCTCTCTCTCTTCCCTGTCTGTCTCTCTCTCTCTCTCTCACTCTCTCTCTCTCTCTCTCTCTCTCTCTCTCTCTCTCTCTCTCTCTCTCTCTCTCTCT
>JAOPJO010000025.1:10510093-10522639 GCA_027123675.1 Molva macrophthalma | reverse complement strand
CTCTCTCTCTCTCTCTCTCTCTCTCTCTCTCTCTCTCTCTCTCTCTCTCTCTCTCCCTCTCCCTCTCCCTCTCTCCCAGTCACTAATCTCTCTTCTCAGCAAGTATTTGCCTTTTACCAAATTTAATTTAATGGCAGCCAAGCTGGACCAAGACGAGCCTGTAACAGGACTATCCTAAATGCTCAAATGTGGATATCGAACAACAACAGCGGTAAAACAGAGAGTCTTACAACCTAATACAATATCTGGCACAGAGGGCTCTTTTCTTCAAATCTATCCTTTTCATCCAATTCTCATTCTCCCCTTACATTTTGTCATAGTATTGGTGTAAGTCACACGTAAATGGGGTTAGAAACAGCATAGGGTCACAGAGAAGGGCAGAGACAGCCTGGCCACAGTAGGAGGACCATCTTCCGAGTGGTTTACCTTTCCGAACTGGTCAAAGTATTGCTTCACATCCTCGATGGTGGTATTGACTGACAGCCCTCCGACAAAGACCTTCTTTGTCCTGGTCACCAGCTAACAACAGAGAAGAAGAAGAGGCCATCATTATCACTAATCTCATTAGCCAAGCAGGAGATCCTAGCGATAAAGAGTCTTGTATTTGTTGCCATTCAGCTAATCTACAAAGGTGCTGCATTCAACCCCGGTACTTACAATTTAGAAGCTGCAACATGCAGAGCGGGTTTGTGTAAACACAAACGCCCATGAATAAAATGTTTACTCATGCCTTATATGGAGACACATAAATATACCCCAAGTTTGAAAACTTTAAAGCTAAATATATATATTGGTTTGCATGTGCATATGTGTGCATAACTGAGTAAACATGCACTCATGCTAGCACCGCTCTCTGTAGTGTATAAATGTAGTAGTGAGCATGTGTATGTAGCACACATGCACACATGTATACCATACATATGTGAGAGTGTGTGTTTGTGCATGCATGTGAGTGTGTTTGTGCGTACAAATGCAAGTTTGTGTGTGTTTGTGCCGACATAAGTGTGAGTGTGTGTGCGTCTGTGTGTACACACATGAGTGTGTGTGTTTGTGCACACATTTGCACGTGTGTGTGTGTGTGTGTGTTTCGGCGTACATATGTGAGTGTATGTTTCCACGTACATATGTGAATGTGTGTGTTTCCGCGTACATATGTGTGTGTTTGGTTGGCTGAAGGCAGTCTTAGGCCCGGGGGTCAGGGCATGGGTCACAGTGTCAGTGTGGACAAGTGGATTGCTGCCCTGCCTTGGTCCCGTGCCTGGTTTAATCCCAGTCAACCGGCCCCTGAGTGATGGGGAGTGACACCTATGACATCATCAGCCACAATCCCCCATCACTGCTGTCCCAGTTAACCCCATGCAGTGTGGCCACGCTCACCTTAGGCTGGGCCCGGCGGGGGAACGCCACCTTGGGGTCAATCTGAAAAGGAAAGGAGAGACGTGCAGTGAGACCGTTCACCGGGGATTTTGATGCACACAGGACAATACATTGTTCCGATTCTTTTTATTTCTCTTCATGTGTTGTATACAAATGTTTCTGGTAGAGTTCGAACGAGTGAAGGCCTCTACCCCTATTTTTTGAGGTGTCGTTGATTTGATCGGAAAAAGGCAGGGGTGTGATTTGACTTGACACACAAGTTATGATGAGGAGTATCTAATCCCAGAGTCTGTACTTGTGTTGTTTACACACGGATCGGTACACCTGTCAGGTTGCGAGTTTTGAGGCTGTTTGTTCTGATGGGATGCGTGGGATCTGCATCATCTGCCCTGTCCTGGGTGCCTTTGGGCAAAACGTCAAACACCTTTTGAGCTTCATAGAACATGTTTGTGCATGAGCCTAGTATAAAGAGATCTAGCGCACGGTGTGAAATGGCCTTTCCTAAACAGCGGTATATCATTAATCATTATTTATATAATTAGGTATTCGTAGCCAACCACAATGTGCTGGGTTTACCCTATTGGAGATTAATGAAATGATGGGCAAGATTCTAGGCCAGGCTCCCTCATAGGCCTCATATATCTACTACAATAGAGGCTCTTCCCTCTTTAATAATATGCTGCTAGACCTTGTTTATGCTCACATCACACAGCCAGTATAAACACCTAGAATTCTTTAATTTATTCCGGAGATATTGGTTGAATCAATATAACACCATGCATACAGGAAATGCTTCCGAATACGCTATTTGTGTTTCTACAGTCCTGAAGAGATATTAAGAACAATTTAAAGAGATAATAAAGCTAACAAAGCCTGACTGACTCCATTTTGGATCAGCCACATTTCACCATGTCGATATTTTCCCTTTTGGAACATATCATCCAAAGTCGAGGTTACAGTTAAAATTAGAACGCAAAAATGAGCTTAAAATGAGCTGGCCTTTAACATGACTGAATATGCAGCGACTGGTATGGCATTTAGAAATCTGTGAAGAATTTCTGGAGATTCCCACTCTGGTCGCCTAGCGTCAGGACGCGAGACCTTGCAGTGTGTCATGGAGGCGCGGCGACGTGTTTCTGCTTTGATTAATGTGCGTTAGATAAAAGCCAATTTTTCTCACTAAGGGTTACTCTCGGCTATTAAAGCGACATTACCATAATATCCTCGGGGAACCATTCAAACATGGAGAGCACTAAGAATTGTTACCACCTATATTAATGAAACAGACGCTATACAACTGATATCCACCTGCCCACACACCCCCTGCCGTCATACTTGAAATGAAATACATCTTGAAAAAGAAGCGATTTTTTTTTATGATGACGTGATAAATAACATTTTATAAACCCTTGGATAAAGCTAAGATTTTTTTATTTTCCAGTTGGTGCGCGGTGGTGCGCGAGCTAGCTCAGTAAGTGGCTGGCGTGTCCTTGGAGGCAGCAGTGGAAGGTCTTTGCACCTCAAAGTGGAGCAGCGACGAGAACAGCCATGTCACCCCCAGCTGGTCTGAACACAGACAAAGGTGACAAGGACCCAGAAAAGCCCTCCCGCCCCCCCACAACTAATGCAAAGCAGGGTGATCTGGTAACAAAGCATTCTGTGCACGCTGAATTGTAAAGAACATGACACTATTGGAGTAAAATAAGTCCCATCACTTTAGCAGGGCATAATTTTTGTGTGTGTAAAAAATAGGAATACAATGAGATTGCCCTTGAGTTATGGAAGCTAGATCTTGAGAAAAAAGGGTGGTATTGTAATATTGTCTTCTCAACAGATACCCTGTTATTATACTATATTGTTCAAATAATGACGTGTAAAAAACAAAAAAGATCCATAAAAAGTCACACATTTAGTCACTCACAACTCAAGTGGAATTTCAAATTAGCTTTAGCGACATTTCAAATTAGCGTTGCTAAATTTGTCGCAAAGAGTTTACGACTTAAGATTTGAGTCATTGACAATGCGGGACTAAGACAGTAATAGGCTCTTGACTAATGGTGAGGGCACACTAGCAGTGTTTTAACCGTTTTAATAGGACTACAGGACCAGAGTTACTGTAAAGCGATTATGAGGTCGAGACCATGAGCTGACATAAAGCATGGTCACATTCTGCTGCAACGTTGGGATGATCGAGTCCCTTGTCAAGAACTAGGTTGAATAATACAGTAACACCTTGCTTGCAAAATAAGTGAGTCCGCCATCTTGTCTATGTATAAACAACATCATGTGGAATCAAAACACAATTTAAAATCAACATCACCTTTAATTTGGCAAATGCTGCTTCTTTATCAATCTGCAAAACACCCAAATGTCATGTAGTACACTGTCTATGAAGGCGATATCTATGGCAAGGCAGAACAGCCAAATCATGCAATGTTGTTAAAAATCCACCCCATCTGCGCAGGAAATCAGATCTACGATATGTAGTTTCTACGTCTGACTAAAGCTACAGCGGCGACTATCAGAGTCTGCATGCTATACTGGTGGGTTAGCCTCCAGGAAGAGGAAAAAACCAAGAGGTCACAGAGCAAACATTGAAATAACGTAGCCAGCTTGCAGTTTGCAACACTCAGACATAGCTCTTCATTTCACTTGACATTTAATGATGGGAACCAAATCTGACTCCTGACTGACTGACTGAGCAGTTAAAGAAGTACAGCAGTCGTTTATTTTTGTATTTATAAAAATAATAATTTGGTAAACAAGAGTTATGAGTGAGTGCAAACCAGTGTGACTGACTTCACGGCATCCGGCTAACTAACGGCACGTTGGTAAAGAAGTGTTGAGTGCATTCTACAATACGGTTTTAGTAGTTTGGTCATTCAACCACTAGACTATTCTACAACCGATATAGTCACCTCCCGGGGCCCCGCACGTCCACAAGTGCAACAAACTGAAACAAACAAATGACAATCAGAGACAGAAGAAGGAGAAAAAAATATCCTTTACGTCAAAGAATTACTCAGAAAAAAATAAACATTAACGAGAAAAAAACACAGAAATGCTTCAGACGGCGGAGCCAGGGGCATGAGGCCTGTTTGTTATTCAGTTCAGGCAACGACCCTTAAAGTGCAGGAAGAAAAAATACACTTCCATTGTGAGCCCGGGCCATATGTGTGCAAGTCATTTCTGCTAAAGCAGAGGGAGGAATGGACAGAATATGAGAAAAGAGAGAAGAGCAAAAAAAATTATATTTTCACAGGGAGATATGGACAAATACAAGATGTCCTAAACAGAGATTAAAAGAATACAAAAATAGAGTGAAAGAACAATGAAAGTCAGAGGTAGAGAGACAGAGCTAGAGAGACAGGAGGAAAGCACAAGCACACCAGGTCTCTGAAATAGAGACAGAGTGAGGGGGAAAAGAGAGGCGAAAAGAGAGAGAGGGGGCGATAGAGAGAGAGGGAACAAGAGAGCGAATGAGAAATGGGAAAAGAAAAACACAGCGACGAAGAGATGGGTGAAAAAGAGAGAGCGTGGGGCTATTCATTGTGCAAACGGCGAGGCTGTGCGTATGAGAAAGTGGGCCTGTCCCATGTAGCGGGGCAGTGGGGCTGTCCCAGCAGGCAGCCCCTCTGATTTCATTAATTAACAGGACAAAGAGGACAAAACAGATGGGCCCGTAGAGGACCAGGGGCTCGCTCAGCCCACCCCCCTCCCATCCCCTTCCCCCGATACACACACACACACACACACACACACACGGACACACACACACGCACGCGTGCACATACAAACACGCGGACACACAATACTGCAAATAACACAAACCCTGACACATTTATACGAACAACCGTACACAACAAGACAGGCGACAGTGTGTTATCTCTGAAACCCAGTCACTGTACATAACTCATCCAGTGGTGACATCAGTGTATAGTCACACACACAAACACACCCTCGTATGTACCCAGCCGGGACAAAGTTACAGGATACAGTTACCATAAGTATCCATGGAATATGGGATTTCCGACAGATTGTGCTGTGACACAAGATACGGTCTACATGGGAACTCAGAATGGCCAACTACAAGTTAATGGGATATACAGAACAATCTGGGGCTAGTGCATTATGACTATATAATGAACACAAGATTTAAACTGAAAACTTTTTAACAATAGATGTAATGTCAAATTAGGGAGCGAGAGAGAGATAGAGAGGTAGACTTGGCTTGGACTAGGGCCAGTGGGTTCAATCTCTGCCCAGCGGAACAATAGCACAGTAATTATTTCACCAACCCCCCCTAATGAGGACCCCCCAACCCTATCTGTGTGTGTGTGTGTGTGTGTGTGTGTGTGTGTGTGTGTGTGTGTGTGTGTGTGTGTGTCCTTTCTGTCTTCCACCTATAGGACAGGCCTTACTTAGCCTTACTGTGGCCATACCTCCAAAGCCCAATCCAGTTTGTTCCTTCAATCCGATTAGTTGCTTTAGAGATCTATACTAATTAGGGCTACAGAACTGGAGCTGGCCCTCTCTCTCTCTCTCTCTGTTTCTCTCTATGTCTCTCTGTCTTTCAGTCCCATCTCTGTCCATCATCCTTTCTCTTCTTGCCCATGTCAGCATTAAGAGATAATCTTCAGACAGTTCTAGCTAGCCCTAGCAGCTAGCATTAGCACGAGTGGCGTCCAGCACGGATGAACAGGTCTTGGCTTGGGAGCGGGCGGCCTGACGTGGCTCCAGTCCGGTCCATAGAGTCTGCCCCAAACATATGTCCTCACCCTGTGTAGCCATGGATATAAGCTGCTATATTAGCACCATGCTGTTGACTACACTGTAGAGGAAGCAGTAACAACAGGCTAACATACTACTGTTTGGCATATGCCTGTTTTTGTACTTTGGTAAAAAAAATAAAAACCTAAATAGCAAGCCAAACCGACAAAAGAATTCAAACGTTTTGCAGTCTTAATTTATGTGTGAAAAACAGAGATATTTCTATGCTGTAGTCCTAGACTACATACTGAAGCCCACTGCTTCACACTTTACTGAAAGTGTAATGAATCACCACTTTCTTCTTACGGGTCACATTTATGTGCTCATGAGCAACTTGTGAGGTGCATTTTTTAAATGGATCTCTGACACATATTTGTGTGTCTCTCCATGCTAAAATCATTGGTACTGCTAGCGAACTGCACACAGAAGGACATACAAAGGAAACGACAAAAAGGTAGTTAGTTAGGAAAGATTTTAAATACTTTCTAAGAGAACCAGTGAGCGTGTCCAACACATTTCCCATCAACCAACAGTTATTAGTCTGTCACTGCACTAAAGCACTAACACCACAGTAATGTGGCAGTTCCTACCAATAGTTATCCCTGCACTTTCCACGTGAACACAGGTAGCAGCACATTGCGTATAGTACCAGAAAGGTTCACCTCGCTAGCCTTTAACGGGTCACAGAGAAGCGTTTTTCCCTTTCTTTTTTTTCTAGGAAAACAAATACCAGTTGTGCTCTTCTGTGTCCAGAGCAAAACAACAGTACACCTCTGGCCTGGGGCTATCTATTCTGGCCTGACAGGAAATCTAACCTCTTACCAACAAAACTTCAATAGAGCTCCACTTACAAAAAAAAGACAACCAGCACACTAGCAAACTAGCAAAAAGACTTCCTCACACTTTAGTGTTTTGTTCATATTGACAAACATGTTATACACTCTAAAGCGGTTGCAAACGTGTTTAAATTTGTTATGGGTTAACCGCAATTAACCACCGCAATTACACCACCTCAATTAATGAAACCGACCTCAATATATTCAAGCCTTTTTTTTTTACTGGGCCTACTTTACCAAAGCCCTGCTTGTTGGCACAAGTTATTTTGCCACATGGTGCGATGCATGCTGGCCCTATTCTTTTTAACACCATGTACCTCGCTGCTATCGTGCTCATTCGCATACCGAGCCCCCCCCATCTCATCCTTTTACTCAGTTCTTTTCTCACCCTCCATGGGGTGGGTATAAAAAACATTCAAAGCAGAGAACATTCTCTCTAATTCCGAGCAGGAATGTCACTCTCCTTCTCCTTCTTCTCCTCCTCCTCCTCCTCCTCTCATCTCCTGTTGATCAAACAATGGCTATCCTACTCCAACTGTGGTGAGAGGCAGGGCGAAGGGAGCCCAGTGGAGAGGTGGAGACAGAATTCAGGGGGGAATAGGACACGTGAGAAATGAGAACGAGAGGAAAAACAGTGAAGTGGACGGATGCCGGAAGTCTGACCGAGAGAGGCGGAGAGTACGAAAATAATAAAAATGGAATTAATATTCAAGAAATTGCGCAGGCAAGAATTTTTGGTCAAGGAACCTAAAATTTATAATGCAGAATTCACAGAAAAGCATTTTGCATGAGATAACTTTTTCAAAGTGTCCGTAAGCTTTTGGAATTTGGGCAAAAGTCAGAAATCATCTGTTTATCTTTCATTGTCCTATTTAAACATAACACTGCTACCCAAAGAAAGTGTGAATGGAAAGAATATAACCTTTAGCCATGTGTCTGCCTTAAGGTGGTGTATATAGCTCAGGGTTTAAATCCAAAACTAAGACTCAGCCAGACAAACAAAGGCACCTGCTCTCACACAACAATGGATGACTAGTTTTCACTGCTAGCAAGGATACTTACACTGAAAGTATCAGGCTGGCATAATTGACCTTAGAACATCAGTTTGAGGTTACTAGTACATTATAATTGACTGATTATAGGAATAATTATAATAATGATGATACTAATATTTCACACATAATCAATTCGCTCCACTCGACCTACTTCCATGCAAGAGAACAAGACCAAAGAAGATTGATAAGGATCTCGGAATCTATGTTTTGTGGGCTAATATTCTCAGATAACCCATTAAAGGCCTGCTATTCGACAAATACAAATATAACATTTGATTACAAAAAAAATACCATTGTTATAAAGAAATGAGCTTAAGCCCTGTTTATTTTCGCACACTCACAGCCGTTGCGTCGACCTGAGACACAAAGCTGTGCTGCTCGGGTAAATATTGTTTGGTTGTTCTCTGTATTTGGTTATAGTAGGGCAACGCCTAGACACGCCGCTGGCCTAGCAAGATGAGCCCTCAAAACCCTGTACCCATACTAGCGAGTATTCATACAAGCTTGCATACACACTCCAAATGAAACACACATACACACTAAGTCAGCGTTAATATTATTTGTGATATTAGTACGAGAAGAACTCATTCTAATTTTAGAAGTGTAATTAGCCTAGTTTGTTTTCGTGCATTTATATACTACGAAAAATAAAATCGTCCTTGTCGCCATTAACACGAGCAAAAATATATTTTAAAAAACAATACGAATAATTCTATGTATATATAATTCTAGGTTTAAGGAGAATGAAGCTTGTATTTATTTAGCTTTTATTTATAACAAATAAACAGGATAGTGTTTCTTAAGGGGAACCAGCATCGGCTAAGTTGAGAGAATTTTCATGGCATAACAGTGTGTTAGGCATCAGGGGCCCGGATCAAACCACAGAGACCGTTAAGATTATGTTTTAGAAAAGCTGGCAAGTTGTTATGGAGACGCAAATCCCATAGGAGAAGTGGAGTCACAAAACTGTCCCTAGTCGCTGCTGTCACCCCCGGCAACAGGCCCGCTTCGCCAGCCAGCCAGCCAGCCCTCTACACACCTGCATCTCTCTCTCTTTCCTTACTGTACCACTTGTTTTACTGTGAAATAAGTGTGCTAGGTCTATGGTACTGGTCTGGTCTCTCTGTGTGTGTGTGTGTGTGTGTAACAGGGGTGGGGGAAGGGAACATTATTAAAACCACAGCCAATCCCACAGGATGAACTATCCACATAACCATGGCAGGGCCTTCTCCCATTCAGAGATTCAAAACAAATCAAACAGCGATTTGTGTTGTTGGCTGACTCAACTGTCTACAGAAAAGGTAGGCTATCTTTTGCCTGTGACTGTGATACATTGAAGGCATTGTGTGGCGCGGTGCCAGGGTTCGGAAAACGTTCTCAAACTACTACCAATTTCGCAGCAGCAACGTATTAGCAACTTCCTTCTTTTTGTGTAAAGTGACAGGGCTGCCACTAAACCACAACGCTTTACATGAGCGAAAGTACTGAGTACTACTGTGACTTTTTTACTGAAGCTTCTATCCCATTCAGGTCCCCAGGTAACCATGGCAATGAAGAGCAAGAAAGAACGCTTTCATGTTGGCGCCCTGACCCTGGATTTGGAGCGGGAAATGAGCCAGGGAGAGGGATTGCTCTAACGTTTTTACAAGCCATACGTCAGGAAATGCGCCAAGCTATGAAAAAAACAACAATTTTAAATGACGGGGGCAAACCGAAAAGTGACCCACGCTAATTCTTTATGATAAACAATTCGGTGAGTGTGCGAAACAAAACCTACTGTTTTTGAGTCGAGCTCGTGTCTGTTCTGCGCCAACACTTTATCCACGCCCGCTTGATCCGCATACGTCACGAACCCAAATCCCCTGTATTGAACAAAACAAAACAAAAGCAGCCATTAAAAAAAAGCTAGAAAGATATCGTATTATGCTACGTAAAGACCATAAAGACTAGAGCGCCAGTGATAGGACGACGGGGCGCACGCCTCTCTCACCTCGACCGCTTGGTGGCGGGATCCCGCATCACCATACACTCCTTCACCTCGCCAAATTTACAGAAGTACTCTTTCAAGCCCTCTGCAGGAAAAAAAAAAGACTTTAGAAATTCAAAACAACAAAAACATAAGCGTATAATCCGAAATCATAGAATATCCGAGGCGACAATAGGGGGGCCGGACGGACCACGGTGAGTTTATACTTGTATCCCCCTCTGTATTCAGTCATAAACAGGCTATAAGGCCAACGTACCACAAACAAAGCTGTGTAACACATGAAAGCGGTCGTCGTTTCATGCAGCGATACAACATGTATAGAGCCAATCGTCTCGTGCACAACAAAGGTTATGGGCTTTACGCATCCAGCAAACTGCGATCACGTTGTTTTTAGAATACTAAATGAATGGATTAAATGGAGCGAAGCTTGAGTGCAACGATGTCACGAAAACATCCCCTGATGACACCAAGTTCCCCAACGGGGATAAACGCACGATATAGGCCGATGCATTTTGACAGTACGAATCGCCTATGATAATCGAATAACAGAAAACCAGGACAGGACATTGTATGAATCTCACTGTCTGTCGGCGAGTAAAAATCCATTAATCTGATTATTAGAATAATTGAATGTTGAGTGTAGGCTACTTGAATAGTTAGCCTACCATTAATACACTTAAAAAACTTAAGAAAATATTATTTTTAACATTTCGAGTAATAGGCAGCCCATATGGTATAGAAGCAGGGCTCCTACAGCGATATACTTGTTAAAGTAACGTGCGGGACATCATCTCACCTTGTGTCGTCTGCCAACTCAGTCCCCCGATGAACATTTTGCTGAATAAAAAGAGAAAGACGCCAGGTGTTATATTTTGTAGCACATTTCTGATCGCACATGCAGACAAGCTGCGGAAAAACGATTCGGACGACTAAAATAATAACAGGCGAACAGAGCATCAATAAAGTAAGGGGTAAATAGTATCGGCCATGTTGCGAAGTCACCAAGGCCAACCGGGCCGTTATAATCCCTAGTGGGGGGAAAAGGAGAGCTTTTCCACAGGACGAATGAAAAGTTGCGATATGGCCTTTCGTAAGCCAAAACAAACAAACTAGCACACACTGCCGTGCGTCAGTGTGTGAGCGCCAGCGCTATATTACGGTTGAGTGGCTCTCGCACATCAGACCAAAGCATGCTTGTCTTTTGTTTCGGCGTTGCTCCGCTGAGCTCCGTATCAAACTAAAGTCCAAGCAGGTAAAGTCCCTCGGAACAGAAGGCCGGGGTATAGACAAGGTAGAGTGGCGGCGGCGAGTCTCCTTTACCAGGGGTCGTGGGGGGAGTTGTCTGTGGAGGACAGGCTGCTTTGACTCCCTTCCGTATCCATTCTGCTTCACTAGTATTCCCGCACTGAGAGGCGAGGGAAAGCAGTGAGCTCCACTGCTCCAGACTCAGGGGCGGGTGGCCGAGGCGGGTGGGTGGGGGTGGGGTGTTTCGTCGAAAAGGGGGAGGGACGAACTGGTAGAGAGCGAGAGATACGCACGCACTTAGACGTGCGCGCGAGCGCATACACACATACACACACACACACAGTCAAGAGAAAGACTCCGCCTCCTACCTCGTTTTTTTCCGTAGCCTACCCAGCGTCGGACCTCCCATCTTCCTCAGCACGTTGCCTTTATTCATGCCATCGGCGCACTATGTATCGTGTTTCCCCGCCGCGCACGTCATCGCTTGATCGCAACATCATGGCCCATTAAAGCTTTTCGAGTCGTCTCCGAGCGACGACAGCGCATCTCTGTGCAGAATGCACATTTATTTACATTTTTTGGACAGCGCCGACATTAAAAACACTCAGTTCGCCACACGGGAGATGCAGTGCGGGCGATGGAGTCGTACTTTGAGAGGGATCAGAGGATGTCAGGGATATTCAAGGTCATATTGCCACAGAGGACGCAGCATGCCGTATTCCTCTTCAGACGACCTCTGGTGCAAACGTTGGATACAACCCCGCATTTACTTTTTGTTCCTTATAATGTAGTAAACCAAACGCAAATATATTCTCTTAAACAATCATCCATCGATGACCTCATCCACACAACCTCATTCAACCAAACCTTTCCTGCCCCCATCCGTCTCTCATCTACCATCTTTAGACTGCTTGTTCATTTTAGAATCTAAAACCTTATATTCATTTTTTTTATTATAACACATCCAAGCTCTATAGGATCTCATGGAGACCTATACACATCCAAATTGTTCTCTCCTCTCTCCACTCCACGTTGCTAGATGGATGGATGACCTTCGGCTCCACAGTGTTTGAACCAAGGTGGTCGAAGGGCTAACCCACCCCCACCCCCCACGTGACTGTCCATCCCAACCAGCTGACACACAGATTAGCAGCATTACCTCTAAATTGGCTACTTTCTCGAGACGTGCAAGAAAATACTAAATATGGTCAGCTGTGCATTTTCAGCATCCCCCCCCCCCCACCCCCACACACACACACACACACAGTCAATATTC
>JAOPJO010000025.1:10472122-10490011 GCA_027123675.1 Molva macrophthalma | reverse complement strand
GTGTGTGTGTGTGTGTGTGTGTGTGTGTGTGTGTGTGTGTGTGTGTGTGTGTGTGTGTGTGTGTGTATGTGTGAGTGAGTGTATTTTCACACATGGTAGGTGTGTATACATACCTGTGTGTAATCCGAAGGTTGTTTTGTCTGTGAGAGAGTGCATCTCGGTTTGTGGTGTCTTTCGATTTCTATATTTCATGAAATGTAATTTCAGATTACTGATCAACCAAAGGGGGCGGATAAGGAAATGTTTATTTTCCCACAATTACATCAACCGTGAGACTGAACTATTTTTACCACTAGGCGGTGCTGTGACTGCTCCCAGTAGTTTCACTCCAATTTTCTTCTACCTTACACACCTTAATGAGGATGGCTGGCTGCCAGTGAAAGATATTCATCACAGAGTGATTACGAATGTGTATTAAAATAACTCGACATAGAACAGGAAATTGTGTGCATGAGTTAAATGGAACAACATCATGTTTGGGAAAGTGTACAGTGTGAAAAGGGCAAATCGAAATCAGCCAGAATGAGGCGCTGTGACTGACTTAGACAAATAAATAGGTGGGTCTTGTAGTGCGTGAGTCAGCTTTCACAGCTTAGTCAGATCATGTAAAGAAGACTATACTGTCCTTACATGGTGACTCCTTGTTATTCTTCTCTCGGTCTCATCTTTCTCTCTCTCTTTCTCGCTCACCCTCTTTTTTTCTCTCTCTGTCCGTTTATTAACTCACGTGGCGTTCACAGTGGAACATTCAAACATTTGATACAAGATAATAATGGTAATAATAATGACCACTATAATGAAATACAATATTCTCTCTCTCTCTCTCTCTCTCTCTCTCTCTCTCTCTCTCTCTCTCTCTCTCTCTCTTACACACCCTCGCACCCCTCCTCTGCTCATCACCCTTTATGTCTCTCCTTCCCTGCCTCAAACTTACACTTCACTATCACTATATCATCTATTTCCACCCCTTTCTGCTGAATGATTTGCCTGTCCTGTGTGCTCTCTCTCTCTCTCTCTCTCTCTCTCTCTCTCCCTCTCTCTCTCTCTCTTGCTCTCTCTCTCACACACACACACACACACACACACACACACCAGTAGTCCCAGACTTACAACAGTAAACACTCCTCTCTCTACCCACCCAACCAGCTATCATTCTCTCACCTGAAGAGCTGTCCTACTTCTGCTTTTATTTTGCTATCTGTGTTAACCTGTGTGGCTGCAGGGACAGTGTAGGGATTGAGCAGAACAAGCACATTTCCTTTGGGAAACTGCAACTCCCTCCACAGACCTGAGATTTGGTCTGATGACCAGTGGAACCCGGCTCAGGTCTTGGGGAGAGAAAGGACTGCCCTGTATCTCCCCGTCAGCATTGTTTTGGATGTTTGGTGAGGCCTATTTTTTTCCACACTTTTTAATTGATAGGAAACTATAGTTCAAATTGTTAAAATTGTTTTCAATTGTTCTGGACTCCAATGGAAGGTCCTAGCTTCCCCTTTGTTTCACTTCAGCTTCAAGTATATTTTTGCTCAAAAGTTTTTTTAATGAATGGATTGCAACACCGGAAAAAGTTGTCTTTGGGCACGCTGTGGATTAGGAGATTTACGATACTCCCCTGTGGGAAAATTGTTTTGTGAGATACTGGAAACTACACAACCATTATTTACCAGGAGATGTGTGTGGCATGAAAATATAAAAATAACAAGAGCTCCAGAAGATGTGCCAGAGCTACTGTCTTCACACCGAAAAGTTTGCTTTCGATCAAGGGACGTTTGAGCTTTTAATACCGCCAGGCGCCCGAGAACAGCAAATCATAGCCAACATAAAAAGAGACATTGCTTAGTTGCAACCATAGACCATTACTCCTTTAAAAAAAAGTGGTGATCCACTTCCACCCCCCCCCCCCCCTTTGGCACTCTGTTTCCATGGTGACCATTTCACCGAGGGGACCGGCTCGGGGATCCTGGGCGTCCATGCAGTACCTGGGAGGGAAAATGTCCTCCGTAGGGCTGCGGGTGTCTGGCTGGGTGGGCGGCATGCGACGCTCCATACTGGGGGCCCTGGGGCTCCTCTGGGGCCGTGCAGGGAGGGCGCACAAGGAGGAAGAGGCCGTAGAGGAGGAGGAAGATGAGGAGGCAGAGATAGACAAAGATGTCAGGACTGCAATATCGCCGCTACAGCGCATCGCCCCGAGTAGGAAGTCCCTGTGGCAGCGGCGGCTGCGGCCCAGGCCATGCTGCAGGAGGAGAGCTGCGGGCCCCTGCTCTGTAAGATTTCAGAGTTTAACGGACCGTCACATCCCAGTGGAGGGTTGTCATGATTCTGTCCTCTGGTTGGCTCAATATCAGCATGCTTCTGCAACGTAATGAATAGACAATCACGTAGATACAGAGAGGCAAATGCAGGTCATTTCATCTGCATATGGCAAATACTGTTTCTGTTTTTTGGCACATGGTGAATCTTGGTTGATAGATCTTTGGCCTTGGAATTACAATAAAAATAGGTAGATTCAATATAAAATTCCCTTTAATTATTCCACCAACCTATTTAATATAGATTATGATCCTATTTACATATTCTGACCCCATAGGCAAGGACTCCACTATACCGGATGGTGTGCTCCAGGAGACACATTTAATGGGAATATATAATGGTGTGTGTGTGTGTGTGTGTGTGTGTGTGTGTGTGTGTGAATAAGTCAGGCTGTGTGTGTGTGTGTGTGTGTGTGTGTGTGTGTGTGTGTGTGTGAGCTGCATGTCTCTAAATAAATCAGGTTTTGTGTGTGTGTTTGTTTCTAAACTCATGTTTGTTTATTTTGTTATTGGAGACATGGAGGAAAAACCTGCAGGTTGTTTTCCTTTCTTCACTTTATAATTCGTCTTGTTCCCTAAATGGCCTGTAGCCTTGTTGACAGTCTCTCCACTGATTATGCTAGTCTCGTGTCGGACCCCTTTTCATGTTCATGGCGTCTAGCAATGTTTCCTCTCAACCACCCAGGTTTCTCGGCATTCTAGTGACTCATGTCCTATCTTGACTTACATTTTCAGTTTAATACAAGTTGCTCATGCAAAACCTCCCTAACCTCATTGCTAAGGTCTCGCTGTGTCTCTGATACACGACTACAGAGTGTGGGAGCAATTTAATAGCATAAACAAACAATGCCTGTGGGTATTTGTGTGCACCCCCCACACCCCTCCCTCCTCACCCCGTCTCCCCTCTCCTGTAAATATTGATTGTGGTGGCGTATTCTGGTTTCAGTAAATATGGTGGGGTAGGTGAGGGTCTATGAGGACTTTGTGGGTTTCTCTGTTTCTCAAATCAATTGATCGATGTTTTTGTTTACTTTAAAGTGAAAGGAATGAAATAGCCATTCATATTTTAATCAAAACGTTTTAAACAACCTTTGTTAGATACATGTTTTCACCTTCAACACAAAGTTTTACACTTTATATGGCATATTTGAAGCATTGCAGCCAAATAGCCAAAGCATCAAACAGGAGTTTGTTTTATATAGATTTTGACGATCTGAGGATACTGTAGATTATTCAGTAATGTATCAATGCATGCAGAAACAGTGCATCACTCTACAACTAAAACATGAATAAATCGTCTTCCTAAATCTCTTGAAAGAGAAGCAGGACAGATTCATTATTGGAAAGTGCTTTGAATGCTGCAGGGCAATGTCTTACGTGTGCATATCGCCTCTAGTAGACAAACAGCATTTCTCTCTGTACATTGAGAACCTCAGTAGGCAAATCCTCTCTCAGTGGGCCATTCATTCATAATGTTGTGCTGCCAGATAAGAGCAATAATGCAAATAAGGCTACCGGTGGCTCAGCCCGAACAGCACATGAGGAAATAGTTTCCTATGGAAAGATATGATTCATGGAGATGTGTGTATAGAAACATATTTACAAGTAATGGTTTCTTTTACACTGCAGTCATTTTGTATCCAGGCAGCAGTAAACAAATAATTGTATTTTTTTCACAAAATGTAATTTTTTGTTTGTGTAATTTTGGGTGTGTATTTGTGTCTGTACATGCAACTTTAAATTTGAATGTGTGAATTGTTTTATGCCAGTGTGTGAATGTGTGTGTGTGTGTGTGTGTGTGTGTGTGTGTGTGTGTTTGTGTGTGTGTGTGCGTGCATTTATGTGTGTGTGCGTGTGTTTGCGTGTGTGTGCATGCATTTGAGTGTGTGTGTGTGTGCATGCATTTGAGTGTGTGTGTGTGTGTGTGTGGGACAGCCTACCCTCTGTAACCAGCTCATTAAAAGGTGCATGCATGACTGGTTCTTGGTCCTATTATTCTGTAGCCTTCTTGGTTCAGGCCAGCCTTCCCCGCAACCCAGTTGAACTTGACAGCTTCAGTATATCATCATTAGTAAATGCACAGACCAAATATGACAGCAATCTGTGTTTGTATGTGCAAATATATGCTTGTGCATGGGATGTTCTCATTGTTGAAAACAGTTTTTCTTGTGGCAATTTGTGAAAACTCACTTTCATTCAACGATATTGTTCCTTCCTCCATTTGTCCTTTAACATCACTCTCTCTTTCTCTCTGTCTTTCTCTCTCTCTTTCTCTCTCATTGCAGGAGAAGTGGAATCATTTTAGTGAGGAAGGGAATGGTTTAGACACTGAGGCTCTGCTAAACAACGAACCCGAGCAGCAGTATGAAGACTGTGAACATACTGACGTCTCTGAGCCGAAAGCTAAGAGGTAGTAAACTGGACTTCATTTCCCACAATACACTGTGCTATGCATATTACATGGGCGCCGTGAAATATGGTAGACTCGATTTTGACAATGTAAGACAGGACCAAACACGTTAAAATGTATTACTGTGTGTTTTGCTCAGAGGGTGTCTGTTTAACAAGTCAAAATAAGCCACAGAAGGTTTGAAGTGAACACTATACATCAAAAAGTAGCCCTATAGCTATATTGCACATACAATGAATGTCCGAAATGAAGTAGCCTGCAGCTGTAGTCCAGAGATGCAGGTTTTGCTGACTGAATATATTCCCTCTGTGATCAAAATAATAGTTTTTGCTCTTCATATAAGTCAGATTTTATGTGGTAGTAAAGTACTATTTTGAAGAAAACAGTATCATGAAGAACATCATATAATATTGTTTTTCAACCCAACTACAAATAAAATACATTGGATAGTATGGCAAAGTCAAGAGTGTGGCCAAGCGCCCCCTTGTGTTAGCTTACAAACAATACTGGGAAGCGGAGAGTGAAAAATCATACAAAAAAGAAAAATCATACAAAAACGAAAAATAATAAATCGTGAATACGAAATTCCCTGTTATCTCACCTTATCTCCTGTACACTCCATCAAGTTATCTAAGATATCTAGTTATCTAAGTCTCTCTTCTTCACGTCAGCCCAACACCTGCCCTTGAGCCGCATCCCGACGTCCACCTGGATGACTCTGATGGTGTTGTTCTCCGTGCTGAACCAGAGCTGCCTGCTTTCCCAGAGGTGAGTGGCCATCAATCTCATTTTATACGATCACATTGTCTCACGTCTCTCACATCTCCTCTGTCCTGGAATATATATATATAGTGTTAATTTGTATCTGAATGTGCGTGTGTGTGTGTGTGTGGGAGTGCTCCACGTGTATATACAGTACATGCTTATATTTGTGTGTTTTGTGCATATTTATATCTGCGTGTGTGTTTACAGAGCTCCACCCCTCTGCTGGACAACCAGGCCCAGCGGTCGAGGGCGGAGCTGCTGAAGAGGAGGAGCCAGCGGACGCGTCTGCCCAGGACACGGCTGAGTTCGGCCGGGGTCTTCAACACTGTAGGCTCCGCCTCCACCCCTGACTGGAGATCCCGCGACACAACAGGTTCTTACTAAAGCTCTACACTACTTCTCCACCCTCTTGCCCAAATATTGAAAAACGCTAACTTTGAACATGGCATAAGATGTGATGTGAGACTGTGGTGTGTGTGTGTGTGTGTGTGTGTGTGTGTGTGTGTGCCATAATGACATCTGCAAGTCTCTGGTGCAAATAATACAAATAATAGAGACATAGACTGAGAAATAATGAGTTTAGGTTTCATCCTGCTTTATAAAAACTTGAACATGACGTCTATGTATGAAATGTTGATGTAGGAAACCGTAACTCCCTCCAGCAGTCTGTCCAACAGTTTGAAATTGATTTATTTCGCTCTCTGTTTTCTAGAGGAAACGTCAAACGAGGACGAGGAGGAGAAGAGAGGTGCGAAGGGCCCGCCCACCTCCCAGCGGGTCCCCGTCTTCCCTGGCTTAGGCAGCAGTCACTCAGCCCTGGTGGTAGGTGATCACAACACCGTTCCTCATTCTAATAACAGGTCTTGTTCTATAAATCCTCATTTATTAAGATGTGACGTGTGTTTGTGTGTTAACAAGTGTGGCCTTCTTGTATTTGTTTTCCATTTTTTCAATCTGGTAGGCTCAGTTGAAGAAGAAAACCGGAGGCGGAGGAGGAGGTGGAGGAGGGGAGACGACGGCGGCGGTGAAGGACAAGGCCGTAGCCGCCGGTGAAGAACCAGCAGCTCCCGCCCCCTCTACCCCCCTGCGCTCCCCGCGTTCAGCGGCCCTGCTCCCGGGGGCGGCTCGGGTGCTGCCCCCCATAGGTGGCAAGGATGAAGGGTACGGGTCTCCGACACCACCACCACCACCACCACCAACACCACCACTACAACCACCATCACTCTTAACTTGCTAGTGAACCAAAAATCAAGTCAATGGCATTTTGTCACTGTTACTAAAACAACACAGAAAATCTGAAACAACGGATGTGAAATCATATGTTTTTGCCAGTCTCCGGTTAACCAGTTTTCGACGTCACGGTCAAGTGACGGCAACGCCCAGAGGGGTACGCTAACGCCACGGTAGCTCCCTCTGGGCAGCGGTTAATGTTGATTTTACAGGACAACGCTACGGTGTGTGGACCCATTTCCTACCCGACGTGTGCTAGCTTTAAAAAAAGTATCACAAAGTTGCCTTGGGTCATTTCTATGGGGATAACACCCCCCCCCCCACTGCCTCCTAGAACTCTCAGCCACAAAATTAATTTTTTAAATGTCATAGTGTTCAGGGGCACACTTCCACTTTAAAATGTGAAATGTGTTTGTTATGGTCTTGGAAGGGTTGGTGGTGATAAATCTGTTGTTGTAATCTGTTCCACAGGACGGGCTCGTCTCCCTCGTGGATGCAGGAGCTGAAGAAGAAGAGGATGAGTCAGCAGGAAAGTGGCTCCTAATGGCACGCCGGGTGAGTCACCGTGGATGACGGATGGGGATCCGCATGCCAATAACATCTATTTGCTATGGAGTCTCTTGAGGGCCGTGGAGGCACTTTGCCATTCAGTGCATTCCACACTGGGGGATTTAGCCTTGACCTCGTAATATAATCACTTGTTATTTCATTGGTTATGGTCCTGATAAAGTCGTTAGAGCGATAGAGTGTGGCAATAACACTCATGGGGTTATGCGTTGGGTTTCCGCTCTGTACTACCATACTAGAAATATGACATTGGATGTTACATAGCTAATCATATATTTAGTATTTAGTTATTTTAGCAGATGCTAATTATCCAAAGATACATGTCATTAATCAGTAGGAATGGGTTTGTCATTTTGCTCAAGGTTGACTACAGGTAGACTGCAGGCATTGGAATTTAAACCCAGAACCCTTCGGCTGGGATTCAAACATCCTAACCACTACTATCCTATCCCCATACATCATTTGAATATGTAAAGCAATAGATTGTGTTTCATTTCTGTAAAGTACAGCATTGTTTGTTGTTGCCTTTCAGGTTGTGAAGAGCATGGCACAGTGGCTGTAAACCAGGAACCATTGCATCTCAGTTGGCCAACGTCTTGTCTTGGGACTTGCACCGTATTTGAACCTCTAGTCTAGTGCCTTATTACTGACTTTTGGATGTGTGCCGATAATGCAGCAAAAGGGAGCCAGCCAGGATTTTGCTGTCAAAAGCACCCACTAAGCCCCTTCTTTGTTAAAGAAAAATATCATAAATATGTTGAGAGTTGACGAGTGCCTTTCATGTGCCGACTGTGGTATCTTAAGCACAATGTTTTTTTAATGAATCGTAAGTGTAATTCTGAGCGACACTATGGACTACCTTTCTGTACTTTGATTGCTTTTATTTTGATGTCTGAATGAATTTTGGCTGTGTTTGCATTTGCTTGAGTTGATTGAATGGTGGCTATCTGTTGTAAGCATGGTCATACGCAGATTAGATTAGAAAAGATTATGCAGTTATAAATGTACTCTGCACTTACATGCACTAAGGAAAACGGAAATTACCATTGTAAAATTACCTTTGATGTTGGACAGGTGTAATGGATTGTTTTTTGTGTTTTAGGGTGACCATTTAAATGTTATTCACGTGATTGTGGCCCTGGCACTGGTATAACCTGTTAAAGTGCACTTTAAGAATAAAGATGAATAATTCCATCCATCATGTACATTTAATTAAATTGGTGACTACAGAGGTAACATGATTTATATTGATTGAATATAATATAATGAGTAAAACCACTATCCAGGTAATGTTTGATTGTCATTATTGTTAAAAAGTATCTTTTCTATGTTGTAATCATTATACTTGAATGTATGTCAAATACAGGGGAATCATGGGAAATACATTTTCTATAAATTGTATTTTGAGTGACTGTCTTCTTTAATGTGTATTTATGATATGCTTCTTGAGTGCAAAAGGTACTGTGGCTGCAATTACATAGTCTGCTATGTTGCAGTACAAGTGTCAAATGTTATCCCATTATCTCAAGGCCTATGACACCTGCAAGTTACTAATTAACATCGCAGTGGAGGCTTTGAGAACTAAGAGACACAAAGGGATGAATGTAATATGTTTTAATAAACCAGAATTTAAGGCTGCACAAAATTGGTGGTTGCAAAATTTAACATTTTTCAGAATACGAAAGATGATGGCAGTTGGTGTTCCACGATAGATCAACGGGGCGAACAATACTGAGTGCGTTTGACCTTGGAGAATGATCTCTCTTGGCTAGCGACACATGCAGGTGGCCGGTACAGTGCCAAGGCCAGGGTGGCACCACAGACCAGAGCAGACCATTGGGTGCCAGTGTGCCAGGGGCATGGGGCAAGCCTATTGAGAGGCGATGTGTTGGACACAATGAAAGCGACAGACTTGCTGCATCAACAGGCTTTTTGCTGCTGTGGTCAGAAATAAACCATAAATACCACCGCTGGCTTCTACCCACTGCTTGCCAGGCCACCAACACCCACAGACCCTCAAAGTGAGAAACAGTAGCACTGAGATAAAGAATAACCAGAAGGAAGTGGATTGATCAAGGTACAGTGACTCACACGCCACAATTCAGGTACAAATAACAATATATGTGTCATTGTTTGTGTCACTTTCTTCCAATAGGTTGCATTTTTTTTCTTCACACTCTAGCTCACACCCTATTGTGTTTTTCTTTCTACGAAGGGCCTTGTGTTTGATTGGTGCTATTTAAATAGACATAGCTTGCCTTGCCCATAGAAGTAACATTCTCTGATGTGTGCAAAGTCAGTGTGTTAATTGGCCTATCACTGAAATAGCCAAACTGTTTCTTATATTTAAAGTTGCCATAACATTTAATATAAATCAAATCATTGTGTTATTGTTGTCATATTAAAAATGTGTAATTTACCTGTTTGTAATGTATAATTGATAACATGTTAACATTGCCTCACTTCAGCAAAAAACGATTTAAATCAATTTACATTTAGGTTAAACAGGTGGGTTGCACTAATCAACTTTACCCATAGCCCTGTCCAGAGTTAATCTAAGGTGCAGTGTGTTTATATTAGGGCACTGGTGTCAGCCTCTGACTGCTTTGTCTTGTAGAGGGAACATGCCCGAACATCAGGGAATACCAGACCAACAGGCTGCAGGGAAGGGCCAAGGAGGGGCTGGAGTCACATACAAGGTATGAATAAGCAGTGACTTCTAGCTCTGACGCATGCCATGAAAATGGGTCATCACTGTGTGATTCCACGTAGTCACAATAACATCTGGTCCTCTCTTGCAGTTGGTGGCTTTCGAGTTTGAGAACTTTATTGGGAAGAAGGTGGAATTGTCTGCTGAATGCAAGGATGTGATCGAAAAGGCTGAGAGAATTGGCTCAATCATCGTAGAGTGTGGCCCGTGAGTAGTCCAGTCTAACTGCCTCTTCGATGTAAAAATACGTTTGTTCAACCACATCACCGCCTTTCCACTCCGCCCACACCACTGCCACATGTTATCGACACACATGTTTCTTTTTTATCCTGTATTTTCTCTTATGTTTCTCTCCAGGTGGGTTGGGTATGAGCTGCCGGGCTTCGCTGGGGAGCAGTTTGTGTTGGAGAAAGGGGAGTATCCCCGCTGGAGCACCTGGACCAACAGCCAGAGCACTTACTACCTGCGCTCCTTCAGACCTCTGAAGGTGGTCAGTAAACACCACGGAGAAGTAATATAAGAGCATGATGCATGTATACGTGACACGACTGCTGATCAATAGTAGAAGTATAGCTAGGAGACAGCACATCGGGTATGAGGTTTAAAGCTAGGGTAGGCTATTTGTTTTATAAGCATTTTTTGATTTGCTGAAATTCTCTTTATATCCCCACAGCAAACAATAAATCAAATGCTCTGACAAAAGACATTTGTTTTGGGGAATTGGCTTTGGAGGGACGCCTGAAGAGAGGGGTGGGAGTTTTTGAGTTGGATATTTTCAAAGTCAATCTTACTCTTGCTGGTTCTCCAAATTGCCTACCCTAGCCTTTACAAACAGTACTGATCTGACACTTTTCTAAAAATCGTTCTAGGCAATATGTACAGAAGTCTTGTTTCCTCCCTCTCTCCAGGACACTGCGGAGCATAAGTTGCACCTGTTTGAAAATGCGGGCTATGCCGGGAGGAAGATGGAGATTATTGATGATGACGTGCCCAGTCTTTGGGCTCATGGCTTCCAAGACCGCGTGGCCAGCATCAAGTCGGTCAATGGAACGTAAGTCTACAAATGTTTACATCTTTAAGCTGTAGACACCACCTTGAATACTTAAGTGGATCGTCTTTTTGGATGTGTTTACCATGGTGTATATCATCTGATGCTGAGAGGAACACTTAATGTTAAAGTGAAGTGTTAAGGTGTGATATTGATGAGCCATTACAATCACCATTTCAAAATCGACCTGTTATAGATCAGCCCACCAGTTGGTACAGTCAACTGTGTGAGCTGCTAGGTTGATATATCTATCCATCATACATCTGGGTGGACACTGTCACGTGTGATGTCACTCTAGGGTAGATTTTGAAATGGCTTGTAATGACTAATCAATATCACACCTGGTGGAGATAGAGGTCCTTTAAGACATACCTCGCTCCTCTGCAGGTCTGGGATGTTAAATGCTCTGTTCCACACACAAATTGAACTCCTCCTCTGCTTTCTGAAGGTGGGTGGGATACATGTATCCCGGCTACAGGGGGCGCCAGTATGTGTTTGAGCATGGCGATTACAAGCACTGGAACGACTGGGGAGCCGCAACACCTCTCATCCAGTCCTTCCGACGTGTGAAGGACATGCAGTGGCATAAGAGGGGGCGTTTCAATGTGCCCGCCCCTACACCTGGTCCTGAACCCACTCCCAACCCTAACCCAACCCCAAACCCAAACCCAACCCCCAACCCTAACCCTAACCCCCCTGCCCCAGCTCCTCCCGCGGCCGCAGGGGCAAGTTGAAGTGAGCTGTCTTTCAACAGGGTTTCCTCTTCTCTCTAGCAAGATACATTTGTAGTGGAAAACAAATTACTTGACATCTTGTTTGGAAATAAAGACTGGTTTATCCATAAAGCAAGCTTGTGAAGTGTGTTTTTAATTGGAAAAGTGTGGTTGTTTTACTTGATATTTGTGTAATATTATGATAGATTAAAATAGATAAATTATTATAAATTATATAGGAAATTATAACAGATTATGGATGGACAATGATTTATTTTGTTATCAATTTCTGACAGCATTCATGACAAAATATCTAATCAGCTTCTGCTAGAAATACGACATTTAAAGTTATCAATTTATTCATTCAGCATAAACCATATTATATATTGTAACTTGGTAAAAAACAATTATCTCTTTGACTAATAAATACACATTTGCACATTTACCATCAACACCTCATCTCTTGAACGCAGAAAGTGGTCATTACATGTGACAAACAGCATTTGTACCCGCCCCTTAACGATTTCAACAACCAATCAAAGACGAATCTCCAGACGGCTCTGAAAGAATGGGTGGGGAACGCGCAAATTTTTGAAAGTTAACCGGAAACGATGCGGACCAAGTAGTCAACCTAGTATTATCTCTATCTTTATAGGAGCGATATCATATTATTTAGATGGAAGTTTGGTGAGTTGTTCGTGGGCGTATTTCTTTATGGTATTTTATTGAACTTCTATTTTTGTCTGAGCATTAAAGGTAGTCATGTTTTGCATAATTTGACAAACTGTCGAACACGTTAGCAAGCTAAGCTCACCAAGAACACATTTGTTGACATTTCGTTAACACATCATATCATTACATGTCATTCAACGTAAGGCTAAAGACTAAGTTAAACCGATCGAGCCCCTTCTAACCTTACGTTTGATCTGATTTAGTGTCATATATTTGTGAAGAAATCATGTTGAAGTTCAAGTACGTGAGCCAAGGGAGTATGAAGATGGTGCCCTGCTCTACGGATCCTATCACAAGCCGTAGCGCCCGGATCAACCACCTCTTTCAGGTAGGTGGCGATCAAGTTTACTGCCTTATTATTGTTACTGGAAATATAGGCTCATCTTATTGCTACATTATTGTCAGAATGTATCGTTTTTGTATGACTTACTCCAACCATCCCACTGGTTCTTTGTTGCTAAATATTGGGTGGGAGTGACTCACTTCCTTATACTGGGATGTTTTTCCCTTTGTCAGGGTCGAATTAGCTTGTGTGGACAAGAGGAAAGATGCAATCTGGGCCGGGAGGAGTTTCTAGAGGCACTGTTGGTGCTCTATCAAGAGTGCACCTCTCCCGACCTAATGAAGCTACAACACGTTGCCAACTTTGTCCAAAAATGTAAGCATAAACTTATATTGTGTTTTATTATTCATTATATTTGATATCTGTATACTTTATGATAAAAACATGTTTGCATAACATAGCATAACTTTGTGTGTGTGTGCGTGTGTGACAGTTTCTGAGGTAGTCATGGAGCTGCAGGCTCTGCAGCCTGGCCTGCAGGACTTTGAGGTGCGAGCAGTAGTGGGTCGTGGTCACTTTGCCGAGGTTCAAGTAGTCAAAGAGAAGGCTACTGGCGATGTGTGTGCCTTGAAAATCATGGACAAGGAAGTTTTACGTGCTGCAGAAAATGTAAGACTTCCCTTCTGTTTACATTGGTGTCAACATAAAGATGAGATGTTTACTCTTTGACAGATTTGGACATGGTAAAATAGTTAAAAGTTATAATATGTGTACTGTGCATAATTCCTTTGTGCATTCATTGTATTTTATTTGTTTTTAGACTAATACTAGGTTTTTTGTTATTCACTGTATTTCATTTGTCTATAACACATTTAACAATATTACTAAGTAAGTACAGTAAGTACTAAGCCTTTTAGACCAGAAACATTTCGGGTATATCACAATATTGTGTTACTGACTAGCTCTGGGGTCGAGCACAGGCCAAAACAATAAGGGTGACTGATGTGCAATATGCAGCCTCTCATTGACACAGTGCATGAGTGTATGGTAGGATTTTGGAAGCTGCAGTTTTATAAAACGTCAATAGAGGGTGCTATGGGTTTTCCAACAAGAATTCAGTGGTTAGCCTCCAGGCTTCTGATTAAGAGACAGAGCAATCTCAGTAAGAATAGTACCTGCATTGCTTCAGCGAGAGATATGAAGATGGCTATATAGGAATCAGCTTCATGAAGAAGTGCTTTGATGAGGATGTCTCTGTATCTCTCAATGTGCAATGACATTGGAAAATATGTGCAATTTATAAAGTGGAAATTGGTATCCCCAAAAGTCGAAAAGCAAGGGGACCCGGATACGATTTCAGCACTTGTTTCTAACCATGCCAGATGGGCCTTAGTCTAACAAATCAGACTCTTAATTAATATCTAATGTCTGATGGCAGATGAGCTCACATCTAGGTGAACCGGGCAATTCACTTTCTTCCACTTCGTATCTATTTCAACCAATTGGTGGTTTTATAAGTGCGTAATCGGCGAACACAAACTCAGCCTATTAATTGTTAACTGTAAAAAATGGTCTGTACATGTTTCAAATCAACACTGTGTAGACAGAAAGCTGAAGAAATACACTTATTAAAACCCCCTTCTGAAAGCTTCATCCACTCACGCAAATTAGATTATCTTTGGTAGAATATCTAACGAAACAAGGTGTAACTCCACCTCTTTCAGTTTCTGGTTTCTGTTCCCAGGCTCTGTGCCATCTCCCCCAGAAGTTCTGCTGTAGCAAAGGACTGCTGGATCACAGATTAGATGGGTCTTTTGTTATTCTATTAGTAGAGAAATATAAGAAAACTCTCCCAAGCCCACCTTTTGGTTGTTGGTAATTACAGAGATAAATGATGGAAGATATTAAACACAGTAAAGACCTGAGGGACATAGATCTGCAAGCTCCAGCTACACAAAATCATATACATTACTCAAGCACTGCTTGAGTCATCAAGATCCTGCTTGAGCCTTTTTTAAATGGGTTTGGGAGAGGGGCCCAGCAGGTTGTGGTCTTGGTTGTGTAATGTTGCTCTGCTGTTAGGTGGTGTTCCATGAAGAGGAACGAAGGATCCTCTCCCTCAACGGCAGTCCCTGGATCCCTCAGCTGTTCTACGCCTTCCAGGACACAGAGCGTGTCTACCTGGTGAGCCTTCAGATGTTGTGGTTGTTGTTGTTGTTGTTGTTTTCTCTTTCTGTGAGATAAGACCATGTAGGGATCTGTGTTCAAAGACCAGAGTTCTGGACTGACCCCGTGCTAGGTTAACATTATCATATGATGTAGTTCAAAATCACTGCATCTGTTAACTTCTGTGGCAAACTGAATGAAGAAGGTAAAGCAAATGACCTGCATTCTTTTGAAAAAAATGTTTTACACTCTTGAGAAACAAAACAAACAATGTATTGTATGGTGCAAGCCATTTCTTTTCTTTAAGTATGTTGAATAATGTTTATTTTAGGCTACTGTAAAGCCAATGGACTTAATTTGTTATTTGAGGAAGCTGTCTAAGGAATTGCTGCATTGTTGCATGTTTTTGTGACTTGCTCTTTGTGGACTCCACTATGTGCTGCGTGTTTTCTATATTATTTCCCCCCCAGATGACGTACAAACGTTACATTTTTTACATATTTATTGTATAAACAATAACAACGCTGAGCTACAAACAACAGCTCACATTTCGGTCATGGTGGCATTGGCTACAGCTGTTTTCATTGCTATTTATGACCTACAGAGAAACCTGAATTTTAGTAATAAATAACCCAACTATTACAATTAAATGTCTCTTAATTCACACAGCTTACATCTATCTATCCATCCCCTCTCTTGCTTGGTTATTGAGCGTTAAGTGGAAAAAAATACAAAGAATCCATCTTTATCTAAGTGTCACAGAGGCCCCAGTCTCCTTGTTGCTAGGTAACACTGGAGAATGCTGCCGTTCATTCAGACTCCCAACCATTCATGCACCAGGGGCTTGCCTGGCTGACTGTATGGTAGCCACCATACATTCAAAATGAGCCTGACTGACGCCTCACTCGAGCCTACACTTAGAATAAAGATGGCAGTGTTTTGAATGGGAGAAAGATATCAGTTTTGCCCTGATGTCAAAACAGATCAGGATGAATTATTGATTAGTGTGTCCAAGGTTTAATAGCTCCCCGTTGTGAGACATTTTGAGGATATTTCCTTAAATGAGCACTGGCAAACGCTCTCTATATCAAGGCTGGTAATACAGATGGTGTTTAAAAAGCGAATACTTGGAGCAAACGCTTAGCTGCAGTGTTATATATAAATCTGTTGACTGTGACATAACTGAATCCATAATCAGGAGAAGTGCCTTAGGATCGTACACAGCTCTGGATAACTGCTGACTTTGACATGGAGATATTTGATCTCGCCCTCATTATTCATTTCATTCATCTTCATTTCTATTTTGAACTCACTTGTTTTTTTTTCTAGCCCAGTTTTATCATCATCATCATACTTATACCAATCAAAAAATGCATATCTTGAACCAGTTATTACCAAAGTCACACCTCGTCTTATCATTGTATTATTGTCCATTCGTATTTGTATTGTAATGTCTGTCTGCAATCAATTTAGTACTGAACAATTTATAGTATTGTGACTAACATCACCCAGAGGACATAAAGAATATTTTGTTAATTCTATTCAACCAAATGATGGGTGATTATGTGGATGTGCTAAGGCTATGGAGTACCTGCCAGGAGGCGACCTGATGTCCCTGCTTAGCAGATATGAGGATCAGTTCGATGAGTCCATGGCTCAATTCTACCTGGCTGAGCTGGTGGAAGCCATCCACAGTGTCCACCAGCTTGGCTACATCCACAGGTAACCCCACCAGGCTACCAGCTTGCCTAAGTCCATGTCTTAGTCGAGTGTAATTACAACTAGCCTATTTAAAGTTATGAGAACCAGGCACTTAGTGTAATTTACGATAATGATAAAACACAAGCAATTGCCACAGGCTTACGAGAAGGAAAAAGACAGTTGCTAATTCTCTTACTATTGTTGTAGAGTAGCAAGCGTGGGAAAATAATATGATCTTGAATAACATCCAACATAAATTTGCAAACATCTCATGTTCCTTCCACTTCCAGAGACGTGAAACCGGAGAATGTTCTGATCGATCGTACTGGCCACATTAAGCTGGCAGACTTTGGCTCTGCTGCCAAGCTGAACTCCGATAAGAAGGTAGGAGTTCTTATAGAGCGCCTGAACACATCCACTTCAATAAACAGATCTGGTGCGATTGAGCTTATGACTTCTGTGTTGTTCAGGTGGTGGCCCCTACAGTCCCCGTGGGCACCCAGGACTTCCTGTCCCCCGAGGTCCTGTCCGCTATGAAGGGGGGGCAGCACGCCTCCTACGGGGTGGAGTGTGACTGGTGGTCCCTGGGGCTCATAGCGTACGAGATGATCTACGGCAAGTCCCCCTTCTCCGACGGCACCTCCACCAAGACCGTCCACAACATCCTCAACTTCCAGGTACAACCGACAGTCTTCATTTATGAAACCAAGCAGGGTCATAAAAGGTCATCCATTCATGGCCACTGACGTTCTTGAGACAAAAGCTCACGTCAAAGAGGTACATTGAAACATGCAGATCTATTATTGTATCTACGATTGCTTTGAATAGTGTCAATAACGCAAGATTATCACATAAATATTGTGTATTACATAAATTATTAAACAGACTGTTCACAGTGGTCCTATTCTAGACCGTAAGGACATTACAACAGTTTAGGAACAGAATAACGGTTGTAACTGCGTGTCTCTGTGATACGCTAGCTCCCTGACCACCTCTGTGTGTTTTGATCCTCAGCGGTACCTGAAGTTCCCAGAGGAGGTGCGCGCCAGCAGGGTCTTGGTGGACTTGGTGCAGAGCCTCCTGTGTGGAGCTCGGGAGCGGCTGGGCTACCAGGGCTTACGCTGCCACGCCTTTTTCTCCAGCACCGACTGGAACCACCTGAGACAAGGTGAGTGGAGGACTCACCTCGCCCACACCGGGGGGGGGGGGGGGGGGGGGGGGGGGGGGGGGGGGGGGGGGGGGGGGGGGGGGCCGG
>JAOPJO010000025.1:10365920-10379910 GCA_027123675.1 Molva macrophthalma | reverse complement strand
TTTTTTTTGGAAATATTTTTTGGCGGGGGTTGGGGTGGGGGGGGGGGGGGGGGAACTTAAACAGCAATAGAGGCAGAATAATAAATCCAGACGATCCCTGAATGACCTCAACTATTCAGCCTGACAGCGCGCAGTCCATTCAGACCACCTCGGCTCAGTCCGTGCGATGGAGAACCGCCCTCGGCGAGGATACCTCTTCTCAGGTCGTCTCGTGTAATGCCAGCATCACCGGTACGCACCGGCTGAGATGGAGTGAAAATGGTGTTCACTTTCAGGAAGAGATGGAAACTATCTCCTGCTGACAGGATACAGGCACAACACACAGCTAGATTCAGCAGCAGTCTGCCTTATGCACTGTAAACCTCCACCACCAGCCACCCACAACCACCACATCCTCTCCGGTCATGTCACAATTAAACACCTTTATTGGGAACTGACATGATTGTCGTGGGTTTGGGCGCGTGTGTGTGTGTGTGTGATTCTTTGGTGTTGTGATGTATTTTCTTTTGTTTCGCCTTTTTGGTCTGGGGGTCCAGCTGAGCTAAGTTTGTGGATGTGGTGTCGTGTCTGATGAGGAAGAGAACATAAAATTTGATTGAGGGCAGCCTGCTTGTTTAGGCGTGTTGATGGTGTCTGTCATTACTGCACAGCTGTGTCGGATTATTCATTTGTTACCTTGATGGATTTATAGTCCAGCAGGAATAAGCACAAAAACAAACACATTTAGAAGCACAGCAGCAACCATTAACATGCTGTTCATCTGTTGTTACCGGGAACGGTCTGCTCCTGTTTCCGCTTTTATTTACAGCTTTCAGACAACTTTTACGATATTTGAAGATATTGCCCTTGGAATAAAACTGACGACACCCAAGGTGAGAGAGCGATGGAACTATTCTGCATTGAACTACATTTTTTGGGGATGTGAATTTGAATAAACAGACAGTGTGCCACACAAAGAAACTGAGATGTGCTTCAGTTCTCAGATTAATGTTAACCCCTAATGACAAGAAATAATTCATATTTATGCTGTTTCACTTTGTGTGTGATTACCTGTTCTTTCTCGCATCAGAGACTTTGCTTTTCTTGCACTTTTTATCTAGGACACATTTTCAACCTAAAAAAAGTTAGCTTTTTTGTTTTATTTTATTGAGTCTTTGACTGGTGATTGGCTGGTAGTTATCAGTGGCCCAGCCCCCGTAGCTCAGGCATTGGCGGCCTTACGTCAAATCTGAGTGAGCTCCAATTGAAAACTTTGTGGGCATGTCACGTGATGAAGATGATTGATTATTATAGTAACGTGACGTAGTTGTCGTGTCACATCTCCTGCTGATAAAACTGCTACTTTCCTGAAATAAACTTGCTGATATGTTTGTCATGTAATAACATTGTAAGACAGCAAACACCATGCCGACACAAGAAAAAGCCTGCCCTCTATTACAAAAGGGCAAAAGGGTTGAGTTTAGTTGGAAGGTTAGTGTTGAAAGTCATTGTAAACATCGCCCTGGAAGCTGTTCAGCTCTGGCAGGTTCTACAGCACTTCGAGGGAAAAGTGAAAGGGTTGGTTAATGGGTTTTGCCCTACTGCCTTCACCAGACAGAAACCAGTAATTTCGCTCTCTCTAAAATGCCAGTAGAAAATCCTCCTTTTTTTTTTTTTAAAGAAAGGTTAAGTTTGACTCTTTTCTGCTCCATTCCTGTTTTTATGAACATGGACACACACACACGCATGCACACATGTACGGCCCCACATGCGTGTATACAGATTATCACTTGTACACACACACACACACACACACACAGACACAGACACACACACACACACACACACACACACACACACACACACACAGATGTATAAAGGGCATTTCTCGCCTTGTCCCCACAGGAGTACCACCGGCCGCTGCTGGAGGCGGAGCCACGCGTCCTGAGCCCCAGGAAGATCCGGCCCATTTTCTACCGCCTGCGAGAGATCACCCAGTGCCACTCCATGTTCCAGATCGCCCTGGCCTCCCGTGTGGCTGAGTGGGACTCCAGCGAAAAGATTGGAGACTTATTTGTAGCCTCGGTTAGTGTGTGTGTGGTTGAGGGTCCTGCTGGCCTGTGTCGAATAAGGATAGGGAAAATGACAAATTGGATATTATTTTGTGTCATCCACTGTATGTGTGTCAAGGCCTGAAGGCAGACATGTGTTAGTCCCTTGTGTGTGTGTGTGTGTGTGTGTGTGTGTGTGTGTGTGTGTGTGTGTGTGCCTACCTGAACATGCAGGTGTGTGTTTGAGAGTGCTTGTGTGTTTGTCAGTGTGTCCTCATCTGGTGTGTGTGTGTGCGTGCGTGCGGGCCTGCGTGCGTGTGTGTGTGTGTGCTTTCTTGACTACATGTGATTGTGTATGTGTAAGTCTTCATGCGTGTAGTGTGTTTGTTTGCCATTGCTCCGAGTGGCTGTGCACCAATCAGAGAGGTGTTTGCCTGGTGTGGGGGACGTGCGTCTTTTGAGCACTTTCTAGCGAACATTAAAAGCCCCCCCCCCCGCCCCATCCCCGCTTCCCACCGTCCTAATGAGCTACAGCTCTGAGATGGAGCAAACACTGCATAGTTTACCCCAAACATGGAGTCAATTACTGCTGGAGTAAACAACATCGCCGCCGCCGCAGCTCTCTCTCCCAGGGATTGGCGTGTTTCCACAAGTGGCCTCACACTCCTCACCGCCTCATGTCATGTATGTGCTTTCGCTTCTTTCCCGAGAGGCGCGTGTGCGTGGGTCCGTGTGTGTGTGTGCGTTTGTGTGTGTCTGTCTGTGTGTGTGTGTGTGCGTGTGCGTCCATGCGGCTGGCTCATTATTTCTTTATTAGAGGAACATTTTGATCCCCATCTTCACACTCTCCTTGTCATTAAGGTGACCCATTGATATTCTCTGAAAGCCTCCATCCTCTCCCCCCTCCTTTTCTTCATGCACCGCTTCCTCATCCTCCCCCCTCCTCATCCTACTTCACCCACCACACCTCCTGTCCCACCACCCCTTCATCCCACTCCTCCTCCCCATCTTCGTCCTCCCAACAGCCCATTTCTCCTCGTTTTATCCACTGCCCCTTCACACACCTCATACTTCTCCCCCACATCCTCCTTCTCCACCTCCTCCTGCCCCTCCTCCACCACTTTTTGACCCTTCCTCCTCCTCTCTACCCACCTCCTCTCCTCCTTCTCCCCCACCTCCTCCTCCTCCTTCTCTCCACTCCTCCTCCTCCACCCACCTCCCCTCCTCCTTCTCCTCCTGCTCCTCCTCCTCCTCACATAGATCCCTCATTATTAGATCAGACCTCGCTTGAAGGGAAGAGGTGAGGGAGGTGAGGGGAAATGTTTTATTTTTCATTGAGAGTGTGTTTGTCACCTGCTGCTTCGGTAATGCTTGTTTGGAAGGCAGTGTCTGCTGAACACCGAACAAAGGGGTTTAATTCCTATTTGCAATTTGACAACACTTTGGATTCAGTTTGTGTTAAGTCTACCTTCGGTTTAATTGAAAAAGGCTCTATAACACACACACGCACGCAGAGACATACAGACGCATGCACACACATGCAAACTGACACACGAACACGCACACACCCACACACATTCTGAACAAAACTTTAAGTATTAAATTAAATTAGCAAATTAGTCAATTATATTTCATAGTAAGTGTGCTTACTCATGTTTGAAGAGGCAGGGGACCTTTTTCAGTGATAGTTAGATGATAGATTTCTAGTACATAGTATTACATTATGTTTGTCTTTCCACAGTTCTCCAAGTCCATGGTACTGGACGTGTACAGCGACTATGTGAACAACTTCACCAATGCCATGGCCCTCATTAAGAAGGCATGCATCTCTAAACCTTCGTTCCTGGAGTTCTTAAAGGTAAATTAACCCTTTGATTCGAAGGCGGGATACTAATACGTGAACAAACTAACAACAAAAATCGGATCCCTAAGGATTTGTCTAATTTATGCAATTATTATCAATATTATTCGGAGACAGGATGGCCCAGTGGTGATGGTGTTTGACTCCCAGCCAACTGCTCTGTGTTTGACCCCCATCGTCCACAGTCTACCGGTTGGCCTTCTTGAGCAAAATATGCCCTTGCCTCTACCTGGCTCATTCTTGAAAAATTGAAAAATTATGCTTTGGATAAAAGTAAATAAATAAAGGACTAAATTCAAAAGAAAAAAATAAATTCAAAAGAAAGTTTCTAATGCTATTTCTGGTTGGAAACGTGCATGCCGTTTGTGGATCATATAAATATTATTTTGGAGAATATGAGCTGTCACTTGTTCTTTCACGGTAACCTTTTTGCAGAACACCATTTTGTCTCCACCACCCACGCTTCCACCACTTTTATTGAACATATTTATCTTCTGATTGCTGCTTTCTTGTTCATGCCTCATGTATGCAGGTGATTTCACAGTCCAGTAACTCTAATAGATTCATCAACACAGAGGGTTTAGTGTCTAGTGAAGGGTCAGTCAAGTGAGTCAGGAGACGGTGGAATTATTTACTTTGGGATGGCCGCCAAATAAACTAAATCACGTTGCTATTCTAATGGGGCCCTCGTAATTGAAATACATAGCAAAATACTGGCAGCGTTGAATACAATTTAAAAAATATATGTATTTATTTCCTTTTGTATTTATTGTTATAGAAAAGGGAGAAAAACCTTGCACAGGCCTTCCCCTTATTTTTTTATTTATTTTTTATTATTTTATTTTTAGTTTTTATTTTTTTTTATTTTTGAGTACAACATATATCCAAGCTCTCAATCCGCTGGTATGAAAAGGCATCTCTGGGTCCTCAAAATATGCCCTTTTGATTTGCAACCTTCAGTGCTAACCTCTAATACTTCGCCCACACGAGTCCATTGGCCCTGACAAGGACTCTGCATGCCGCTTTCAAGCTCTCAAACGGCTAACAAGCTTCCTGATTTACGTAGCTCTCTAGCCCACACACACACTCCACCACGGGGCCTACGCAGGGCTCTCGGAGTGAGAGCGCCACTTGTTTCTGAGTTTTATTTGACCTACTACCTCTCTTCTCCCAACTGTGTTGTGCAGAGGAAGCAGGCCTCCAGTGTGGACCGCATCACGCTCTACGGCCTGATGGTGAAGCCCATCCAGCGCTTCCCCCAGTTCATACTGCTACTGCAGGTAGGCTCCTCCCCCAGTTCATACTGCTACTGCAGGTAGGCTCCTCCCCCAGTTCATACTGCTACTGCAGGTAGGCTCCTCCCCCAGTTCATACTGCTACTGCAGGTAGGCTGTACTCTCAACACTGAGAACACTTTACAGTACCACCAGGTTGTGAGGGATGCCAATCCATAATGGATATATGTCCTAGAAGACAGACAGTGTTATGATATAGGGCTATCCACAGTGAGCCCAGACTTGCCGGCTCAGACTTGCTGCGCTCATCATTTTCATGATGCTGCTGGCTTTATATCTGTACATGATGAACTCCTTTCCATTCACTACAAAAGATTTGGTATGGAACCAGCTCATTTCATCCCTCAGTAAGCATCGATTATCCATGAATCTCAAAGATAAGTTATGAATGTGAATCAGGCCCTTTCCCCCCTCGCTTACACTCACTGCTCTTCGGGGAAGGTAACTGTATTAAATCATAGATTACAGGGAAACTAGCCTCAATGGCACAAGGTGCATCTGAAATGCAACACTGAAACCTTAGAAGGAGCGGTGGAGCTGCAGTCATAGGGCATTCGTTTGGTATGCAAGTCGGAGAGGCCTGCGGCTGGCCATGGTTCAGGTAGAGTAGGCCTTAATCTGCTTGGGCCTACGGTCAAAGCATGGCGGGTAGGTCTGGGTATCGGTACTCAATACCTTTTAAGGTATCGACCGAAATAACCCAGTACCAAGTAGCATCGAAACTTCTCAGTTCAAACGATACCTGCATTCGATCATTTTTTGTACTCAGATCTAGAAAAAAAATACTATTTGTATGGTTTTGCTCGCAGCCAGATCACCGCAAGCGTTCTTCGATTTAATTAAAGAGCCAGTGAACCCACTGTTTTAGCTGGAATTCGAACACAAAAATGCGTTTTGGGCCGAGAGTTTTAGGAAAGAGGGGGGCGTGTTATCCCCATGGTTACGACCCACGCCAACTTTATGATACTTTTTTAGTGCCGTCGTTATCAGCGTTATAATAAGCAATGTTGTATATGAAATCCGCCACACACCGTAGCGTTATACTATATGTGTCCGGGAAGCCTAACCCTCACTCGGACGCGGACATTAAATAAATTGCTGTTCAGACGAAGCTTCACCATCCACACACTGTAGCATTATATTATAGGTGTCCGGGAAGCCTAACTCGGACGCGGACATTAAACAAATCCCTGCTCAGACGGAGCTTTACCATCCACACACACTGTGGTGGCGTAATACAATAAGTGTCCGAAAAGCCCAACTTTCTCGCGGACACCGCGGTCAATCGCTGCCCAGACAGACCTCCACACGTCCACACACGTCAGACTCCCTCGGAAAAGGTAGTCTGACGTCACGAAAGAACGCATCCTGCGTTCGCAGCAGAGTGGAACGTTCACGTAGTGTTTTGGGGAGAATGGCAAAAACATAGGATTTTACCCCTTTTTTCTCTAAATTGGGGACTTATTTCAGTAACAGTGATAAAATGGCATAGAATACTATGTTTACGATCATATAAGATAAATGAATGAAGACAAACGTGTTTAAAAAAAAAGAAAATGTGGTTTTGGGTTCAATGGCTCTTTAAGATTCATCTTTCATTCTGAAACAGCAGTACTCTGTAACTATTCTGTCTAGTATCTTCTGAGACGAAACATAGTTCATTGCAGTTAACATGGCAGAGGGTCTTGCACTATACATAATAAAATAGCTATTTTGAAGTTGAAGCTCATATGTATGTAATTTAGAACAATGTTATAGCTTTCTAAGCATGCATCAAATCTAAAAACATGTCTGCTCCTCATTGAACATTGTGATTTAAGGATTTACTCAAATGCCACATTCCACAAATTTTTTATATTTGTGACCATTGTTTGCCTTTGAAACAGGACAGCATATTTTGGCCTTATGCCATTACATAAAGCTTTGTCGTACCACCTTCCTTGTAGACCTTCCACTGAACATTAATCAATACTTAACATTATGAGTGACTAATGCACTCTTATCCATGAAGACAAACGGAGGGAACAGAGAAGGGAGATGCTGGTACCTTCTTCACAGTGGCTGTCTTCCAGACAGAAGCTGGCCTTGTGACCCTCTGCTATCTTGGTACCGTTCAGACTGAAGAGGTCGTAGTGGGTAAACACCTCCATGCTGTGGTAGTGCCTGAAAGGGAAAGGAGGTTTTAAGTAGAGTTGTAATCATTGAAGCACCATGGGGTGGCCCCGGTACTCGATGCCAGGAAGTGTAGTTAAGATGGTAGAAACATATAACGTCTAACCCTAACGCCTAATAACTATTTGGCTTTTTGATAAATGGTTTCCACGTTGCTGATTGTTTGTTTAGATTGATTATTGTAATCTAGGGAACAGCACGGTTTGACACATACTTTATTTTTCTGAGAACAAATAACTGTGATTTAACAATTCGCAACACTATTGCTCATTCTTTTATCTGTGACCTTATTTGCTTTATCAACCAACCAGCTGTTGTGTCAGAGTGGAAAACACCAATGGAAAACACCGGTATTAAGACATCTGAACATTATTTGCGGGATATATAATTATGTTTCTTCAAACACAAGACGTGTGTGTGTCTGTGCGTGTGTGTGTGTGTGTGTGTGAGTTAATACTAGGCCGTATATATAGCATAGTATGGGTCTCACCTGTGACATTCGTGCCAGGTCCAAGACTGGTGTCCCGCCCGCGGTCTGAAGTCGGAGCGTCCGTTGTTGTGTATCTGGGAGGAGAAGCGGAGGAGGCGTCGGTAGGAGGTGGAGCTGGCAGCGGCTGCGCTGCTGGACAGACAGTGCTCCTCCTGGGCACACTGCAGCGCATACATGGGCCTGTCCTCCAGGTAAGTGGTCTGCTCCACGGCCTGGGCGTTCAGCACCAGGTCTGGAGCCTCTGGGTGGGAGGGGGGGGGGGGGAGATCGAGGAGGAGGAGGACCATGTATTAATTCACAACATGTCAACAAAGTGGGTATACTAGGTTACTATGTAAGTAATTGGGTAAGTAATTACCCTGTGTGCAGGACACTCCGGCAGCAAAGCGTCCTCCTCCTTTGGGACAGTTGAGGTGCTTCCCGTGGTGGAGACACTGGTCCAGGGTCAGCTCTGTTCCTGAACATCTCACCCCACTCATGACCACCGCCTCGGCCGACGCTTCCCCCTGCCAGTACCACGTCTCCTGGGAAGAACCGCCGCCAAACCAAGGTCAATAGTTCAAGGGTCAACATGTGAAATACGCAACAAAAAGAAATGCATGCGCAACTGTCTCATGTATAATACGTTTTCTGGTTTTTATATGTATTTTCCTTCTCTTTTTCTGAACCTTGCTTCTGATAGATTTTTTTGAAGCCTACGATTGCAGCAGCCATGTCTTCCCCAGAACAAGCAAGTTTAAACTGTGATCGGCGACCACATCCATATGCATCACATCCACAGTTGCAACACCATGACAATCGAAGAATGACACCATCACATCTACTGTAGAAAGCACCAGTGTATAAAGAAATCCAATATCACTGCCCTAAAATATGACAAAATAGAAACAACGGAAGGAATAAAATCAATCAGAAATTTGTTGACTATAGCCAATGAGCCATGAGTGAGTGAATGTTGTTCTTGGTCATTGCTCAAGACGGCCCTGTCAATGAATGTGCCATAAACATGCACTTAAAAACTTCGAATTGTGTTGTCTGACATATAAATCCTCAGAGGAAGTAGGAACCTTGAATCCTTGAGCATAAGTAGGACATAGTTCACGGTTTATTTTTACCTAATTATATAGTTCTGCTGTCTATGGCTAGGAATAACAAAGTTAGGTTCAGTGTTGTTCATAGACAGTTGCATAGCCAGCTGGAAAAGGATACATTCCTGCTTGTCAATTGAGGGGGGGGGGATTTTTTTTTGTTTGTTTTTGGAAAATGTATATAAAACTATATTAAGCCTTGTTAGGTTTTTATAGAAATAATCATGGTTGCCCCGTAGGAGTCTGTAAAGGCACCCACTAAGGGGACACTCTTAGTGATCCCAAAAACAGCTATTTTCCGCCATTAGTATCAGACTTTATAATTGCGTAACATTGAGCTTGAGTTTACTAGCTTGGGTTGACTATCGTTTTAAATTAAATATACATAATGTAGTGGTTTCCATCTGGTGGTGGTCTTTTATACTAGAGTTGACTGAGGGGCATGCTGATTGGCTCCTTGGTCGCTACGATATAACAAAGAGCAGGCAATCTTCTCTTTATAAACATGTCGACCTTACGCAACTGCTGTGCGCAGAAACCGTTAAGTGGACAAACACTTTGTATGTACTGAACGTAATGATTCAAACAAAGCAACTTAATACCCTAGTCATCATCTGTGGCTCAAATGTATTTCCTATGTCCTATTTGAATGAAGATGTACATATAGTGTGTACACGGCTAACAAAAAATACACTTTTAAACACTGGATTATTTAACGGAACCAGACCGCAGAGTGGAAGGTCTGAATGCTGAGGTTGGACTTTGGAGCACTCGATGACACATTTATGTGTTCTTCCATAGGAAGCACATTGCGCCTGATCATCTAAATGACAATTATTAAAGCCTTGTAAACACACGGCCGCTCCGCTGTCGTCATCCCGTGCTCCCGACATACTTTCCGGGCTTATATCACCGATGGAATCACAGCAGGAATCCAAAACCACACAGACCCTCCCAACACAGCCAAGGGACGACATGGACTGTAAAAAGAAAAGGAAGGGAGGGGGCGTCGAGAGCTCACGGTGAACCCAACAGTGCTAAGACGTCAGAGCCGTGCCAGAGGCGATGCAGGTACCCTCTTTAAATTTTACATTCTGGGCTGGTAGTAAAAGTCTTCTGCAGCTAGTGGCGTCACACCTGTTACAGCAATAGACCCCCCCCCCCACCTCCCCCTGTGGTTCCTCACTGTTTGTTTTGATGTTTTAAAGCTCATGGCGTAGCAATTACCCTCATGCGGTTGAATGAAAACCCAGGCTCCTTACTGTGATTTGATGATGTAGCGACATACACAGGGACACTGTTGTTGGTTACTAAATGGTAAGCGACCACCGTAGCACTGGTTCTGGTTTAATGTATACAATTCTTCTGATTTTGGTATTAAAGGTATATGTAATTTCTGCCGCTAGGGGTCGCCTTATCAAAACAATAAAAGATGTAGATTGATGATGTCATAAAGCAACATGAGATCATGTGAAAATCTATCTGAAGTGACCCAGAAATCAGAAGAGAAAAGCCAACAACCTCCCTTCCTCCTGCACATGATCACGTTTTGATTCAGAGTGCACAGAGAGGAGAGGCTATTTACAGACAGTCTGTTGTCAATGTGTTGGTGAGAGAGAGAGAGCGAGAGCAAATCAATGTGTTGCGTGCAGCTCTAAAAGGAAATAAGATTATAACCATTTCAACAAAATAGTATATGTGTGGGAAACACTCTCGATCAGGGATAGAGTCGTTCTCTCAGATGGTTAAAAAAATGTAAACGAAAAATGGCATGTAAGGAGTAAAGGGCATATGAAGCCATTGACACGCAACCACATGTAACGGACCGTTACCGTGAATTAAACTACGGATTTCTCTGGTGTTGAACATTGTTGGAAACATTTTGGATAATGTTAAGGCACATCTATACAAAATATGTAACATAGGTCTAGTCGTTTTTTGATATTTTAATGCGGAAATTTTACATATTATACCCTTTTAAGTGGAATTGATTAGATAAGTGGTCACACTAAGACCAGATCTGAATTGTCTCAACAATATATGTTTTTGTTTTGGGTTTGTATTCATGGGATCTTTTATTGTAAAATCGTTAAAGGTTCAAATATTACTCAGAATAAGCCAACTTTGCATATGATCGGTATTCTTCCAGTATTTCTGACAATTGCGCCGGCCAAGCTTAATCTCTACCAGATGTGTTCCTCCAGAATGTTGTGTACCAAGCGAGAGTTATGAAAGTGCTGGGAGCGTTCCAACAGAGGGGGAAAACCATACAACGTGGACCATCATTTATTTTCACACAACCCTGAAATGTACAAGCAGCTCATTCTCGCTGGGCACAGAACCACCAACAATGCTATTTTGATGACATCCAATAAAGTTTGTAAGATAAATAACGTCATCTTCCACAACTTGCTTAAAAAACGGAATAAAATAGGGAAGTGATCATTGTCCAATGCAGTTGGGGAGAAAAGTACTGGGTTTGATTCCCAATGGCTGCAGCCAGGTAGGCATCCTGAAGCGAGATGCCTGAGCCTTACCAGCTCCTTAATGAACTGTATCTGATAAAAGCATCTGCTAAATGACTACATGGTAGAAGTTGTGGAGCAGGGAAATGTAATGTGTAGGTTTTCCAACTATCACTATTAAAAGGTACTGTGTTCGACCCTTAATGAGCAGCCTACAGCCTACCTGTACCGTCATCCTTGAGCGAGATGCATGACCCCTACCTGCTCATCAACGACATGCATCCACAATTCACTGCAAGACGCTTTTGATCACCCTCGCTCACCTGGAAGGCATTGCTGGCGAAGCCCAGGCCAAGCTGTCTGCACACCACCATGGCCTCCATGGTCCCCCAGCTGTTACTGCACACCGCCCCCCAGGTCAGGGAGCCGTTCCTCTCGGCCAGCACCTCCACACGGCCCTCGTATGGGTTACGACCCCCGCTCAGCCGCAACTTCAGAGAGAGGGGAGAAAGGGAGATGAGGGGGGAGGATAGTCGATACTGGTCTATTTCTAGGATCGTTGACTGAATCCTCTTGAAGTCCTCTTGAAGATAGTTAACTGAGTTTTCCTTTGATTAAAGTGACTTTGTGTAGCATTTTGAACTAGCTCGTAGCGTAAAATAACCTGGACAAAACTGTAGTCAATGCGGATAGATAGTGATTTCAGTAATGTTATCAATTAAAACACATCCTATAACTGATATATTCTACAAATAAGAAATGATGGCCAGCTCTTACATCTTCGTTTACAAGAATCTTACAATCGACACTCGCAAAACCCCTCCCACTCACGCCGCCCAGCCAACCGAGCTACACTAGTTTGCGTGCCAAGGTTGAACAGACAGTTAGTGGACAGAACACTGTTATTGAGTTATTTTGAGTTCTGAAAGTCTCCCACCTACTAACTTAGAGGGGCTCAATCTTTCACAATGCGACTTTAATTAAGTGTTATTTTAGGATTTACTTATGTGCACTGCACAGAATATTAGGTCATATTTCTTTTCCGAGTATTCTCAGGTCAAATTCTTCTGAAGAAAAATATATAAATCAGTTTCAGATTATGCTACAATCTACTGTCTTCTCTCACGATTTACGACGAGACATACTAGTATTTCCCGTTTTAGTTTGGTTTCTATTCATGTGTTAAGCTTTCTTCCCTGTGTATTTATTTTACCTTTTAAAAAAAAAGCTTAAATTTAAGTAACTTACAAAAATATCACAAAACACCATCTTTTTGACTCAGTGTACATTAGTGTAACACCAACATTGTGTCATACAAAATACATTGTACATACACTTTCCAAAAATTCCAATTAACTTTTACAACATAATCTCTCTAAACAGATATATGCATATGAAATCAGAATATGTAGGCAATGGGACAAGACTTTGGTATTGGAAGCTGTTTCCGTTTGTCTGAGTAGTATTGAACTATCACATTTGAGCAGGCTTTGGTTGCATGCAGGTAAACTGTCCGTCTGAAGAGCAACAGCCTTGGAACCCATCAGCTTTTGTCTGACGACGATTTAGCTTTTTTACTAGCTTTATCGAGCCATTATCTTACACAAGGCCATTGTAGTTTTAAAGTCTTATTGTATTAACGTTTTCACAGAGAGCTGGCTACTACTACCGCCATCTGTTCGTAGACATCATCTATCAACTCCAACTCCTTTCTTGTCTCTCAAGTTTCTAATCGGACTGTAAACAACGATTGCTGCAGGGAAGATGAAGTCTTGGCCAGGATATTCCTTATCTGTTATTCCGCTAAACCCCAGAAACAACTGCCCGTTGTCCCCAGAGGTGAATCGACGTCAGACGATAGCGGATGGTTTCCCAGATTGCCAAAAACAAAACCCACATTGTGAATGTGTTCTCACAATGGATATTTATCGTTTCTTTACGATGAAACTCATTACAACAGTACTCACTCTGCTGTTGAAGCCCATAGCGGGGATGTTACACTTGACGGCGGCGTCCTCCTCGTGTCCGCAGCCCGTGGCCTCGCGGTTGAAGGAGCACTCGGTCAGAGACTTCTCGAACCCAGAACACTCCACCTCGTTCATGTGCACCGGCCCCATGCCTGCGCACACACACACAGAGGACTCCTGTTTACAACACTTTCTTTTGCTAAAGGTTGTTGTCTACTTTAAAAGTCCCTTTGACACCTAAGTGTGCATGTATGTGTGTGTGTGTGTGTGTGAGTGTGTGTGTGTGTGTGTGTCTGTGTCTATGTGCACGTTTACATTTTTATGTGTGTTGCGAAGGCGACAACAGTTAGTCTCTATAGAAACGTCACATTTTGATGATGGAAGAGAGGGAGAGTGATAAAAAGTCACCTCTCTCTCTCTCTCTCTCTCTCTCTCTCTCTCTCTCTCTCTCTCTCTATATATATATACACTCACCGGCCACTTTATTAGGTACACCTGTCCAACTGCCCGTTAACGCAAATTCCTAATCAGCCAATCACATGGCTGCAACTCAATGCATTTAGGCATGTAGACTTGGTCAAGACGATCTGCTGCAGTTCAAACCGAGCATCAGAATGGGGAA
>JAOPJO010000025.1:10316661-10333357 GCA_027123675.1 Molva macrophthalma | reverse complement strand
GTGTGTGTGTGTGTGTGTGTGTGTGTGTGTGTGTGTGTGTGTGTGTGTGTGTGTGTGTGTGTGTGTGTGTCCATGGATGCATGATGTGTGTGTGTGTGTGAATATGATGAGAGAATATTTGCACTCATTGGTATCTGCCCAATGTGTTAAAGTGCAGTTAGTGTATATTACCATGTCCCTCCAAATGTCAAAGAAAAACAGGAAAGACACCCTCCCACTTCTCACACTTCCATACTAAAGATCCACTGACGGAGCGCAAACAAAGTACATCACATCTAGCACCATAAAATAGCTGTTTTAGAACTGCAAAAACATGCTATCAACCCCAGCAGGCACTGGGGCTGATGGGATTTGGCAACGAATTTGAAATGACTGTCCCTTCACATGAGGCAGATGTCGTCTTTACATCCAAAAAGGCACATAAACAACACACAAATTGAATCCAGCTTTACATTATTGATTCCCCAACTCCACAGGTGAAAAAGAAAAAACATTTTTAACACTTTTAAAACAACAAAACAAATAAACACACACACACACACACACACACACACACACACACACACACACACACACACACACACCTATACACACAAGCCTCCAGACAGTGAAAGCCTCTCTGTTATTAATCCTTGAGGCCAAAATGTTGCCAAAACACTCGCCTCCCGCTTTGAGACCTCTCCTCCTCCTCCTCCTCCTCGTCTGCTCTCCGCCTAAACTCTCCTTCGTACTCTCCTTCCTCTCCTCTTCTCTCCTCGTCCTCCCCATCTTCTCCTTCTCCGCCTCGCACGGCCGTCCACGTCCACTTGGCCCACGACACCGGGGACAGCCAGGACATGTCTCCTCTTCTGTCTTTGTGCTTTACTTCTGGTCGTCGGTTCGCGTGTATCACGTGTGATTGGTTCACAGCCCTGGTGTGTTGTTTTCCTGTGTACTTCCTTCCCCCCCTGAAACGGCCAGCATGTTAAGATTGTTCACATCCTCCGCAACAAGCTTCTCTTACAACGCTGCCTCCTCTTTGCTCTCAGACAGCATTTCCCTCCTAAAATATGATTTTCTTCTTGTCTTCAGGTAATGGGTGTCTTCTGGAGGTGACAAAGGCTTCGACGGCTTTCTCTCTCTCTCTCTCTTCTCTCTCTTTCTCTCAAGGACCTCCTTTCTTTTCTGGTCACGTTTCCTCTCTCGCTCTGCCTCTGTGGCAGAAAACCACAGCACTGATCAGCTGGCTCCCAAAAAGCACAGCTCTCTCTCTCTCTCTCTGAGCATCTCCCACCCCCTCCTGCTAAACTCCCCGGACTGGTCCACTGTGAAGGAGACCACGGGTGAGGCAAGAAGCCTGTGTCTCTTGAGAGGCTGTACCCCAGTCTGGAATGAGCCATGCTAGTTTCCCCCCACTTTGGTTTGAGTAATGGTATGTTCCAGCCGTGGAGGCTCTTGCACTCTGAAGCAAGCGAAGAAGGGAGAGAGGGAGAAAACAAACAGTGGAGAGACGAAGGAGGGAGGAGGGAGGAGGGAGGCTGAACTGGTGGGGCTTCAGGTTTTTACTACCCGAGAGCGGTTAGGAATGTGGGGCCGGATCTTAACACTCGCTCCCCCCCACCCCCCAACTCCCACCCCCAGGCTGTTTAACTGTTTCTCTCTCTATGCTGATTCAGTGGCATGCTTATCAGACCTGGGGAACTGGTTCTGTTGCATAGCCCCAAAACAGCCACCTGACGTGAAGTATGTGTTATGAATCAACATCCAAGGTAAATGAATAAAAGGCAACAATCACTCAAAAACACTACACGCCGCTGAAAGATTCACATTAACGTTATAGTGAAGCATCTGACCCAGATGAACAGGAACTTGATGGGAAGTCAAGGAAGTCAAAAATATATATCAAAATAATGACATTCATATGAATGGAATGGGGAAATGCTGAAAAGGTGTGGTCCAAAATACCTCCTATCCTACCAGAATTAGCCTTCCCCTCAGATGACCAATAAGACAGTTGATAATTACCAAGACAGCAAGGTTCTTCCATTATGCTTATGTAGCACATGACAAAACTTTGGCCTACCCTACATGATTCATCGATGCTACATTAACACATAATAGCATGTGTTATTTTATATCGTTTGGAGAGAGCCACGTGGGCTCCAGTCTGGCTCAGATGTTCCACATCAGGGACCAGAAGATGAGGGCGGAGGCCCTCTCTTCTTATGTGCAGTGTGGGTTTTGGTGGAACTTGGGGCCTTTACCCCTGCTCAATGTTTATATATATTGAGCTGTTCGTAGTTTAGATGTAATAAAAGATGAGTGAGCACAGGGGCCCCTCGATCAACCCCCCCTGTGTTTATTGTCTTATTTGCAGATGTTTCAGCAGTATGAAACGTCTCAAAGCCTGGTTTCAACACTTATCTGACATTGTAGTGTGTCAGAGAAAACGCAGCCACACCTCAGTAGTCAGAAACAACCAAATGATGGAAATTACTTTTACCTCTGCCGACATGCTCAATCTGACTCTGTCTCTTTGTTTGGGGAATAGCCAAAACCTACACCAATAAAACAAATCATGCTAATCCCTAGAACCGCTGAATTAGCACAGTGTATGTGTTCTAAGTCTAAGGGAAGGATAGCTCAATGGATTCCCTTTAATAAGATGTGGGCCTTGTTTCAATGGGGTCACTGTTAGTAGGAGGTTGCATAACTACTGTCAGCCAGGAGTCTTGGCGGTCATTGGCAGCAATATAACATACAATATAACGAGCAGCATAGCAACACAACACTCTGTCAATTGGGAAAGGTTTGGACCTTTTGCTGCTCAGTATAACCATAAAGCAGGTAGTAGTCGGTACATTGAGGGTGCGTGGTACAATGCAGGTGTGATTAATGGCATAAACATGTGTCTCTGGGGTTATTATATGCTATTGTGTGTGTGTCTCTCCATACATGAGAGAGCACCTCTTCCCTTTCTTATCACCAACACCCCAGCGGTACAGGCGTTTGCCGTTCCATTGTGCAACCCAAGCAGAACTAAACAGGGAGGGCTCACATTTCAAACAGAGGGGGAAGCTGATAGATGTTAGATTACAGCAACAGAACAGAAACTTCACAAGGAAGAAGATACTGAAGCCTGACAAAAAATAAATACTGCAGAACAATCAAACACGTTTCCTTGTTTAGCTTCACAGGTTTGTAGTGGCCTACACGTTACATGAGCACTTATATTTCTCGGCAGCAAAGACCTCAACTGACACAATGGTGTTATGGTCCCGTGGTAAGATAGATTTCCTCTAAACAGATTTATTTAGCACAGCAGCTCTGAAATAACAGCCATTAACAGCACAGCTCATTGGATTGAAATGTAAGCGTTTAGACACCAAATGTGCTGATAGCAATGAATAAACAGCATAGCATATCCACCTGATTGTCTCTCAATGTTAGAGAATAAAATACTTGACAATACTGGAACTAAATGGTTACATAACAGCTATTTTAGTAATGCCAGAAATAGGCAAAGATATGGCCTGAGATACGTCTAAGGGAATCAACTGGCTACTTCTCTCTGAACCATGTTGGAAAGTTTCAATGAGTGTGGCTGTGTGAGTGTAAATAGTGGTGGATGAGCTGGAAGGGTTGCCGCGCCATCTAGTGGTATCAGAGTGTATTACATATTATTTTACATAACCAAAGTTTTGAAAAGCGAATGTAACTAGACACATTTATTTTCTGGAAAAGCAGCCCCCATCACATTGGAAGGATAAGTGCAAGAAAGGCTCAACAGAAAAAGACAGAGAAAGAATAACTAACAGATAGGGCAATATCCTTGACAGACAATCAGTGGGAGGAAGTTGTGAGGATATTACCCCAGTGCCTTCAGGCTAATAGGGACAGCACCGTAACATTAGTATTGTAGCTTCTACATCATTATTATCAAACATTGGCAAACTACATGGAGTAGCTCTGTAACAATGATATAGCATGGAGACTCTTTTTTTCCTTACGAGTAGGCTGCATAAAGTTGCAATTAATTAATTACAATAGCAATGAAGAAATACGTAATATGTACTTGCATTTAAAGACACACTTTGGACATTCACAGAGTAGTTATTAAGTATTAACTGTGAAACTGATTTCATAATGCTAAATATTACATGGAACAAGTAATATGTTATCATTAATTATTATGAATGTCCATGTATGTATATTGGAATTTAGTTCAAATAAATATTCACATAACACCTACACAGAATAGGAGAACGCAAGAAAGATTATCGGCCACTGGGGGGCAGTAATGACTGAATATATGCAACTAAACCCAGGAAGAAGAAAAACTACCTTAATGACGTAGTTAGCCAGAAAATGGCGGTCATGAAAACGACGGACTGTAAAAAAATCACCTGTTATAAGTGTAACTGTCTAATTATCCTCAAAACTTGTACCAGGATGTGTCGAACATGCAAGATGGTTACACGATGTTTATTTTCAACTTGCAGGTTCATTTTCAACGGGGGCTGAATGAAGATGTACTGATAAGCAGAGTAGAACGGAGAGGACGTGATCAATGGTAGGACGATCGTAACAGAACCATTATCCATACCAGCATCAGCTATTGTAATAACGTTAGCTGTCTAGTATTTTAGTATTATCGTATGTAGTTAACAAGTATTATCTGCTTGAAATGATTGCTTGATTTGTATTAGTTTCCCTTTGTCTTCGTAACAAAGTTTTGGCCTGTTTCTGCCCTGATTCTGAAAGCTTACAATGGAGAAAGGCTAATAATTTGCCATGTATGTCAATAATCTGTCCTAGTCGTAATAATGGAGACCCACGAAAACAACGTGGAAAGAGACCACGAGTCAGGTGTTGCTGAGCTTCAACTGAAAGTAGAATTCCTAAAGCAAGAACTTCACGATTGCAGAGCTGAGTTGGCAAAGTTACAAAAACAACTGAGTCACTCTGAAAGACTGCAGAAAAACACCGAAAACTACAATGAAGACCTGAGGAAACAGGTAGAGCGCATTTCACATAGGAAGCGATTAATTGTCAGTTCAGGTGATCATTACAGTGAATGTCATTACCTGTCTTACATCCTTGTGCTCTTTACTAATAGGTTGACCAGCTGAGTGCAGAGATTCACCAGAGAAAGAAGAAAGAGAAAGACAGAATAGATTGTGAAACTCAGACAGAAGAGTACACCTGGACTGAAACAGGTGTGTTTGTGTGTGTGTGTGTGTGTGTGTGATTCTCTGTTTGTTGTGGTCATTATAATTAGTCAAATTGAACTAACGGACGGAATCTTGACTAATACTAATTAGTTATGGAATTAATCTTTACAGATTATTACAATTACTACTATGGGAACAGCTATGAGAACACAGAGGCTACGGATGTTCAGGGTGATATGGCCACAGTGGGACAGGACCCGTCTGAGGCCAATGAGGCCACAAATGTTCCTGCTACCACCGAGGCTGTCTTAGACGTGCCTGGTCAGCCAGACACTCACACCGCACCAAAGACAGAGGTAGGTGTTTTTAGACAGGGCGTTTACAAATTATCGTAATATATTTTTATGAAGCGATTATAAGTTACAATGAATTACAGTACAAGTATTTTAGGAGACCGTTTAATACAGAGCCCACACTTTTAAAGTGCTGTTGCACATTAAAATCACATACCTAGATTATTGCAGAAGCCGTAGCACAAACATCTGAACATCTGTATCATAATTATTTTAAGGGTTCTTGTTATTCTCTAAAAATGCTTTTATTCCTCCATTCTCAGGATGGCGAGGGGGGGTCCATAGCAGACATGCTGAGGGCTACTGCTGAGCAGGCCATGACCCAGACTGGGTTCGTGTTTGACGAGACCACCGGCATGTACTACGACCACAGCACTAAGTTCTACTATGACTCGGTTGGTTACACATTCAGTATTATAGTTCTACATTTTGGACATTTTCTAGAGTAAATGGTTGAGAAATCCTCGGCTTTTGTGTATAGCTCACTGGTACTATTATATGATTTTCTTTGCTTCCTAAACCTTCCAAAGTTTCATGCCTCTCAAAAGGGGTGCACTTTGTGTGTATTACAGTACTAATAGTTATAAAAGACATCAGTTATAAAAAACAAAAATCTGCAGTTATCAAGAATTAGAACAGTGATTTGTATTTCTGCTGATTTATTTAGGTGACTGTTGTCTCATTCCATAGCAAGCAGCTAAAGTACATTTTCACTACAATGTCAAGTAGGCCAGTTCTAAGTTTTCCTGCTCAATATTTTCTCTCCCTCAGGCTAGTCAGCTGTACTACGATAACAACACAGGCATCTACTACTGCTACGACGCAGACAGTGGGCGCTACCAGTTCCATTCTAAGATAGAGGTGGTGGCAACAGCAGCACACACTGATGCAGAGCCGGGCCAAGACCACAAGCCTGCTGAGAGGAAAGGGAAAACGTCCAAGAAGGGCACCAATAAAATCTCCCAGCCGAATCACAAGGTATGCAGACAAAGAGGGAAAATAATGCTTGCTTATACAACAGCATCAGAGCCTGATTGGTCAGTAACGTTTCAGGGGTGTGCATTACTTTTCGATAACGGCACATCTCTGCCTGTCAACATTTCTGAATCAATGTGCTACAAATCCAACGTTAACAACAGCGGTCCAATATAAATATTGACCAGCTGTTTCCTTGACAACGCAAAAAAAATGATGAGTGTTGGTGTGTCTGATGTATTCATGTTTTTTTTGTTCTGCAAAATTGGATGACAGCTGGCTTTTTATTCAAAGCCCTTTTTTTTTATTAACGAAAAAAAAAGGGTATGCGGCCCTCTGGATTCTTTTTTTTGGTCTCAGTCTTCAAATGATCAAGCTTGTGTCCTACAGACTCATCAGAGTTTTGGTTGGAAACTGCTAAATAGCTAAACCACTATTCCTCTTCACCCAGGTGCAAGAGTTGACTAGCTCATTGGCTAATATGAAGATTTCTACTTACGGGAACACTGCATCATACAGAGGTACACATTCGTTTTAATAATCAAAGAATGTGTTATTGAGAAGAATAGGTTAAACTGTAGTGTGATCCTACACATTGTGCATCTGGTAAAAACAACAACCACCGAAAGTCAGTTACTACATTATAGTAACTGCACTCAGTTACTACATTATAACACATTACAATGAAGTCATCGTTTTGTTACACAAGACTTCAGTCACAAATCTCTGGGAAGAATCTTTTTTTCACACAATGGTGGACCACGACACGCTTTGTTTGAACACTGAGACCTTTGAGAAGGAAGACGTCTTCTAGAGACACGTAAGAAAAGCCAGCTTGTCGTCTCCTATCTATTGCGCTTAACGGAGATGGTAACCTCAGTGGTGTCGGTGGCTGTCTGATGGCAGGAACCGCCGTACGAGGGCATCAAGCTAGAGGAAGAAGACGAATGGGTCGAGCGGCGGCCGGCCAAGCGGAGCGCCGCCTTACGGAAACCACGGCAACAATCTTCGAGTCCCGACTTGTCTCCGCGCCGTAAAGACTCCTCAAGGTCCCGGCTGGAAAGGAAGAAGCCCCCCGCGAAGAGGAAGAAGCAGAAGAGCGGCTCCCGCTCGGATGACGAGGGCAGCGCCAGGAAGAAGAGGAAGAAGTCCAAGTCAGAGAAACATAAGACCAACAAAAAGAAGAAGAAAAAGAAGAAGAGTAAGAAGAGCCGAGGCTCGGGCAGCGACAACTCGGACGAAGACAGCGAGCCTGAAGAGGGCGAGCTCACCGAGACGGAGGGTGAGAGGGAGTCCAGCCCTTCCCTGTCGTCATCGCCCTCCCCCGCGGGGGGCGGGGCAGAGTCGGACATGGAGGCCGAGGGCCAAGAAGGTGAGAGATTGGGGCTAAGGACCAGATCAGGCGTGGCACCTGATGAGTTTTAACGTTTTTCTTTTTGGATGTAAACGGGAAAAAAAAGCTTACTCCGTTAGCATGGGTTAGCATCCTTCTTGATATGCACAACCAGCTGAAGAGTAAACGTTCCAGATGTTGATCATGATCTCGTTATGTGCCCCTTAGCAACAACAGACATCTGGCCCCCTTGTGTGAGGGTAACTGTGGTGAGGTCACCGGTGCTCCAGGTGGGCACGCTCTTCATCATCACAGCAGACTCCCCGGCCACCATCGGCAGGTGAGTGACTACAAAACAGTAGCCTCACACAGCCAGACCATATTCTCATAGCTCAGTGGGTCTGGAAAGTCAACCTTATTTTGCAACCTTTATTTGCAGCTGATGAGCTTCAATCCTGAGTGACATATTTGCAAAGTAAACACCATTAGCAAACATTACCACTACTCAAAAAGTGAACGTTCTAATTGACATAAAAACATCTTGCTTTCAAGTAAAACAAATTCCAGAGCAGAATAAATATTATTATATCAATAAATCCATTGTCCAAAACGACACTTCCGAAATTCACTCGCTGGGGTTTGCTGATTATGCGAGTTAATCATGTTCGGAGCATAGCTGCCAAGGTCAGGTTGGTTCCAGACTAGATCTCGAGACAAAACTGGAGCTGTGTTTGTGACCTATAGGCTGGCTTCGCAAGGCTACCAATACGGGGCGATCCAGCTTAAGCACGTTGTTCTTCTGACGGAAGGGCAACTTACACAACCTTAATCCATTTTTCAATATGAATGATTGGTACAATCAGTCAAAAAGAAGAGTCATCAGGATGTCAATCATGACCTCTGCCCTTAACGCAAATATACGTTTTCCGTTGCAGAGAGAAGGATATGGACCATGCGATACGAATAGCCGAGATGGGAGTCAGCAAGGTATTCCACACAGTTCAACCTTCCTCTGAAGAAGCCGTGCAGTGGGGTGTGAAATCAGCATGGTGGTAATGTGGCAGTTTATTTCTGTGGTTCCAGTGCCATGCAGTGGTCTACTTTGACCAAGACCAACAATGCTACATGCTGGTGGACCAGGGCAGCCAGAACGGAACCGTACTCAACGGGAACAGAATCCTGCAGGTCAGTCAATAAGAAAGCCCTGCTGTTGATCCATTTTCCACATTATTCAAATATATATAAAGAAATGACATGGGTCATTGCACTAAATTGCAAAAAAAAATCCCCAGCCAAAGATAAAGTGCGAGCCCTGTGCACTGACGCACGGGGACGAGGTGAAGATGGGGGAGACGGTGCTGTCCTTCCACATCCACTCTGGGACGGACACCTGCGACGGCTGTGAGCCCGGCCAGGTGATGGCCCACCTCAGCAAGCACAAGAGGGAGGAGAACCCGGGTGAGACACCAGCCTCAGTGCTGCAGCTCTCGTCGTCGTTTCTCATGCTCCTCCGCACTGCTCTACATTCATAGTTCCTTTCACCAAAACTGAGGGAATATGATAATGTAGACGTCTGCAGGCTACCTGTAGGCATCCTTGCGCAAAAAGGCTAAGCCCTACCTGCTCTTTAATGTCATATCAATTCAGTCACTTTGGCTAAATTGTCTGTTAAATGAATGCAGAGGATGAAAGATGAGCTGAAGTAGTTAACTCGTTTTTTTGTTTACTTGTATTTACACAGAGTATGTGTTAGTTTACAGGCAGTGTTATGTTTTAATGTGAAGACTGCGTACTGATTATCTTCACTGATTTGAGGTAATCGGATTAACTAAAGAGTCTTTTTGGCTTGGATGCATGTTTTGCGTTCCAAAGTTCCCATTGGTCCAATCAAAGAGGAGAAAGAAATCCTGCGACAGAAGGAGTTGCGCCAAATGAAGGCTAAATATGGCCTCAAGGTCAGTACAATCCTAAAACAAATGCCACAGTCTTACTGTCGCGCCATCGACAATCCATTCACCACTGTGCACCGTGGTCTCTTCTGTATACAGAGCAGTGAGTATGAGGAGGCCAAGTCCCTGAAGAACCCCAGGTACCAGGACCGGGCCGAGTCCCGCAGGCAGACGGTGGGCAGCGACGGGGCCTTCCAGCGGGATGACGCCCCGGCCTCGGTTCACGTGTACGCATGCTTATCTTTTATGACTGCATATCTGTGGCCCAAAACCGGAGGGAATGGAAATTCATTAATTTTGTTTCTGTAAACATTTGGCTTTTATAGGGAGATCAGTGATGTCAATAAAGGCAGGAAGATGTTGGAGAAGATGGGCTGGAAGCGGGGAGATGGACTGGGCAAGGACGGGAAGGGGATGAAAGATCCGGTAAGACTGTGTTCGGAATAAGCAAGGGCGGGTCGTTTTCAAATGAAAGGGGTATTTTTTTTCTATTGTGTGTCTCGGAAAGAAATTGGTTTACTTCCTCTTCCTTTGTTTTTCTTCCCAATTATTTTCCACCACCCAAGATCCAGCTCAAGGTCAGGAAATCGCAGTCGGGTCTGGGAGCCGGTGCTGTTGTTTCCGCGGAAGACGCCGCACTCCTCGCCCCATCCAGGTCCAGCAGTAACTGGCAGAAAGCCCGCGAGAGGTTCGCTGACACCTGCCAGCCGGGGCCGCCGGTCACCAAGGAGAGGTCACCCAAAGCCTGGCTCAAAGCAGAAGACCCGGCCACCACGGACACACAACCCGACGGCAGCAACCCAACACAGGGGAGCGGATAAGCTGTGATAAACGACGCCAAAAAAATCCCTCAAGCGCCAAATAAATGACATTATGTTGGCACAAGAGGAGCGCGTTGCATCTGATTTTATGAGTTGAGCAATAGCTTGTAAAACAACCGTACTTCCTGGTAACCTGACAGACCTGCTGCCACTCTATTTACTTTGCATTCAGTCTCTGCAGCTGTCCTGGGCTTGATGTATTCATAAAGCCTCACAACGGTTAGTGTCCTTAGTGCTTGTCCTGTTGTTTTTTGTCTTTTTAAACAACTGAGTGTATTCAGTTATTGTTTTCTTGTGAAATGTTTGATCATTGTGCCATTTTCTCACTGCCGATTTAAAAATGTCCATATATACATTTTCAGACCAGAACTGTAGTTGAAGGATTAATTTAACTCTGATGTCACAACCTCAATAAAGGTTACTGATACATTCAGTTGTAATGCATGGATAGCCAACTTGTGCTTGTGAGGCCCAGACAACAGAGGGCAGAGCTTCCACGGGGATGTATTTCTCAATGACCTCACATTCTGATAAGGAAACTGGTGGTTTTGACTGCTCCAAAACTGTTTTGGTTTGCTAAGCAGTAAACAGATTACATTTTTTACCACCTGTCACCTACTATCAAATGTGACTGGAGTTTGTTTTCTGAGGATTATTTCAATACTTTAAGCCTATTAGTCCATATAGTAAAACAAAACCAATCTCGACTACATTAACATGTCAGACATGAATATTTAACAGACCTGTGTAAGTCGTGACCCTTATCAGTGAGTTCATTGAGGGTCTGTGAATATTTGCATGTGGGTGCAAAAAGTACACACAGGCAGAGACCACTGAAACAAATCTGAGAACAACCAGATTATGAAAAACAATCAAGACAAATGCAAAGAAGTAGGGAACTTAATAACATTAATTGTGGCATTCTAAGCTGGTGTATAAGCGCTACATTGATCAACTGATTAAACAGTCCATTTTAACTTACATGATACTACTGGCGTGGGACCTGGAGTTGGTCAGCTTGCTGCTCTTCTGATGACTTGAAGAGTTGCCCATGGTCTGCTCTGTGTCCCACCCAGGGGACCTCCTTCTCCCACTAAGCAAGTGTGTGTCTGCGGTTGTTCCTACCACTAGCTATGTCTCTGCTAGAATGTCATTCCGCTCCGAGAGTGCCGTCAGTGTACAGCTGATCGCAGCCGATCTGGAATATCCACAGGTCTTTGACATGAGTCTATCTCTCTCTCCCTCTCTCTCTCTCTCTCTGCCAGCTAGTTTCGCACCTTCCTTTGGTGAACTCCCACTTTTATTTTCTTATCTTTCTCGCCAACATGCTTGTCAGTCCCTCCTCCTCCCTAACCTCACCTGACCACTCCTTCCACAGGTAAATAATACCACAGTGCCAACAGCAGCCTCAAAAAATCCTCTAGGATCCGTTGTGTCCATGCGTCTTTGTGTGTGATTCGACTGAAGATAAAGTATCTTCCCTTTAAAGAAAAAGAGGCGGTAGTAATGCTTAGAGTAACAGGATAGCCCAAACAGTGGTGCTGCACTCTGCTTCCCCAGAGATGGATCAATGTGTGGCTTAGGGCTACCAAGAGAGATCCAGCCTGACCAGTTCCTAGCACTGCTGAAGAGGTGATTCACCCAGGAACACTAGACCACTATTCTCTATACTCACCGCATTTACAAAGCATGCTGAGAGTACACACAGTCATCAATACAAATAAAAGTTGTATTACCCTGCCCCTTGTGATGAACCACGAAACGTATGACCAGAACAGAAGTTGAACGCAAGGCTAGAGGTGATGCTGTTCAACATCTGTCACAGGGATGAGAAGTGAACCACACAGCACCGAGGACAACGTTACAGCTTTCCTGGCTGGTTGCTCTAAAAAGGCATGCATGAACATGTTGTTCAATTAGACCAATTAAACCAACACAGTTGAGTACACCAACTGCCTTTGCTTTCGGACTGGAGTAGATAGACAATGAGTGATACAAATGACTCCAAGAATACTTTCTATATTATATTATGTTCAGTACAAGGCCAGCATTCCCAGCCTTGATAGGAATCTGGTCGCGTCTCTGCATTTTTGTACCAGTCATCGAAGATAGCGTTTGACGTTTCAGAGAGATTTTAATCTACAAAGTGGCTTTTATCACTGAACATGTCAGCTAAATAGTTGATGAATAGAAGACAATATAGAGGAACTACCGCTATTAGCAAAAGACTTTGCCAAATAACAGTTGAGTTAATTGCCGACACGATTTATGATACCAGTTGCTAACACACAAGAGACCACAAGAGAGAATTCAACATATAAGTGAGAATGCAGCTCGTCATCAATTGCTTATCTGGTAGTAAACATTATACAACTGTAATTATTACGTTATACAATTTACTTTGCCTATTACTGCAGCTAAACTAGTGACAACGTACCATTCTCCCTATCTTTGGTTTGGACTAGAACAGGGTCAAAAGTCAGTGAAGCTATGGTTCTTCCACAACTAGACATCAGACATGTTACAAATACGGTTAAATGTTAGAAATTCCAGTCGGTCATGGCTGCAGAGAAGCCGATGACGTTTCTTTTACAATATGATGCGAATAGAATTTTAAGTATTTGGGGTGGGGTTGGGGGACACAAGTTCTTGCTCAAAGTGCAGACAACAGAGGCAGTTATGAGCAACTAGACAATGGAACTACTATAACATGTTATCAGCTAATGTTTTGCATATTTTCCACAATGTGAGTTTTACACCATGTCAGAAGCAAATGGAGGCAACAGTCACAAAAGCCTAATCATGTCTAACTTTACCCAGCTTCAATGTCATCCTAAATGGCTTTTCAGTATCTTATCTTATTAATAAATGATGACAATGTTAATATTGTATTGGCATCATCAACGTAGGGCCAATGATAATGCTGAACGTCAGACAGCACTTTTCACTTCAGAATATTACAATTTTGAAAAGACCATCATGCAGGCCCGAAAATAACATACAAGAATGTCCCCTACTCAAACTACCAGCCTTACAAAGTGCATACTCTAGATTTAAACACTACTTTGTCCCCCGGTCCACAAGAGCCTTCTATGAAAATCTGTAGACGAGATGCCGCTCACACACTTTCAGGAGCTCAATTCATATTAATCTGTTCTGAATAGCCTGCTTGTTTGATTTTAATGTGGGATGTTTTTGTGGGATGTTGAATGTCCGATAGAGTAAACACCATCAGTCCAGAATTATTTCCTTCCGGGAAAATACATTTAATCTATAATTGAGTTTATAGTTTAGTTTAATTGAGAGAAGGAACAATGTCAAATTAATGAATACACATATATAAAAATGCCAGAATTAGCCAAGAGGCTATTTTTCATCAGTAGTCCCTGGCCACAGTGTTAAAAATGCTTCCTAAAATACATCAAAACAAAAGCAAAACAGGACATACAGTTTAAAGATTAGAAAAGGACAAACAGTTAAAAACAGCAAAAGCAGTAATACATAGAACGACATTGCAACAAACATACATACAAACACATGCAAACAAATATACATATAGAACGACATTGCAAACAAATATACAAATAGACAAACATATGCAGACAAATCTACATAGGACATCATTACGAACAAGCAGGAAATATAGCAGCAGGAAACAGAGAGTTTAGTGCTGACATGTTTATGTATTAATCAGCCATTGTTTGAATTGGTTACTGAAAAATCTAAGTGTTTATTGGTCTGATGTGATTTGGAATTCAATTCCACTCTCTTGAACCTCTGACAGACAAGGCTGACTGGCTAAAGGCCCTTTTCCGCAATGGAATAGTGTAATCTCCTCTTATAGACCACCTAGTGACAATATTAGTATTGGTCCTCCTGGTGATAAAGCCATGGGTTTGAGTTTGCACATCGTATTTTATCTTAGGATGCCAAGGATATTTTTAATAGTCAAATTTATAAAACCATTTTGAGTGTGTAATAAAGGTGTTTAAGTGATTTGCTCAAGGACACCTAAAATACATGATCACATGATGTTTTTTTCTACTGTTATTTGGAGTGATGGGACAGTTCCTACACCACAAGAATAAAAACCCTGCCTCCACTGATGATATGTGAAAATAAGCTCTAGGCCCGACTTCAGGAGGTCTGTTGGCCACATTTGTGATCTGGTGAAGCCTGACATCTACTGGTACATGCTATGAGTACCGCATGTATTTGTAGTACAGAACCCAACTGTTCATTGGAATTACCACAATATTATATAGTGTGATCATGGTGACAACCGCTCCTTCCATCCCTAAACATGACTTCAACTTCCCTGTTTAGGGTATGCCATCATTTCCACAATGCCTTTCTACTATGGGCCCAACACCATGGCAACAGTATTCCAACAAAACCAACTGTAGTCTGTAATTTGACTAAAATAGTATATTCTTCAACACAGTTTTCATTCGAGAAGAAAAAAAGACAATAATTTTAACATCACAGCCAATGTTCCGCGACTGATTATGACTTGGCCGTTTCATGGTCACTCCGGCTTAACAGAATGTTGCATAAGGGCTTCCTCGCTTGTAAACACCTCGTGGCCTGGGAAGGCGTGTGGCGGTGAGAACCACCATGTAGAGTAGAATGAAGTCCTTATGTAGCGTGGTTAGCGCCGCTGCGAATGGTCATGTGTGTGAGTGGTGGTTGGGCGGTTCTGCAGACAGAACAGGTCCTTCTCCAGTCAAAAGGAGTCAAACCCACTTATTTTAACCGAATGTCTCGTTTTACTGTCCAGCATTTGCCATGTTAAATAAATGATGGACCCTCTTTATTTAAGTCTGTTATGGAGCAATGTCTTCAGCGGTCAACATACACTAAAGCATGTTAAATTCTACAGATTTTAATCTGCATTGGGAAACTGCATGCTTCATATGTGAATCCCCTTGAGGTGAGGGGAATCATTTAACCCTTTAGCAGAATCAACTTCATGATCTTCATGATAACCCATCTTAACCTTTGACCCTTAGAATGCTTAGGGTAAGGGGATCTTATGTAATGTGGGCCTGTGAGGCAGTTTGAGACAGTAACTGTGATTAAGGGCGTATACAAATACAATTGACTTGACATGAGCCTTTGCTCGGATGTCTGAGTTAGTTGTCCATCCATTCTATCAACCCCTGATATATCAGTAAGCCTTACCTAACATATAGTCTCATTATATTCTGTTCGTTGGTGTGACAATAGCATTTTTCAAACCACCACCCTCCTGTAATTCTGTGGGAGGAAGCAGAGCTGACACTGGCCAGACTAAACACAATGGCTTCCACCGTGGCCAAAACATGACTGTGTGTGTTCTTACTCTGTGTTTCCATTCTTGGTGACGCTACGAGAGATTGTGCTCATAACTCAATTGAAAGGCAGGGGAGCATGAGCAACATGAGGCTGAGAACCAGCCCTGTGTTGTCTTTACCGTCCCCGACCGCACGACTGGCCGAGCAGCAGCACCACCACTACCACCACCACTGGGAAAACTTCTGGACCATCTAACTAATATTAGCATACGTTACCTTGTTTGGTTTGTGGTGTCTGGAATATATCATTGACCTAAGTGCCATTTCCATCATGTAAAATCGTTCAGCCAAGCTAGGCGGCTTACTTTAGAACAGACAACACTTAGAAATATGTTCATTCATATTCTAATCATATTCTAATTCATATTTGAATGCTCATCATCAAAGTCAAATCTAGTCGTATTGACACATTTTTGCTACCCCATTAAAATAAACAGCAATGAAACAAAACCTACACTTAGCAATGCTCTGTCTACTGGGGCAGGCATCTCAATAGCATGCCGTAAATAAGAGTAACATTCCTGGGCCAATGGGCGTAAAAGTGACCTCATACTTCCAGAAATCTCCGGAAACCTTGGGACACGTGATAGGTCTCCATATGGTTATGAATAACAACACTTTCCGATGTAAAGGCGTTTACCGGTAAAAAATGTTTTACACAGGGTTGGTTACTGGTGCCACTGGTCAATGGGTTGATTTGAGTTAGAGTGTGTGTGTGTGTGTGTGTGTGTGTGTGTGTGTGTGTGTGTGTGTGTGTGTGTGTGTGTGTGTGTGTG
>JAOPJO010000025.1:10233201-10249657 GCA_027123675.1 Molva macrophthalma | reverse complement strand
TTATTGTATTATTATAAGTGTTATATTATTAGGCCTACCTATCATTTGCCTTTTTTATAACGATACAAATGTATTGGCCTACGTATATATTATATTCTATTATATTATTTTATATTATATTGTATTATATTATATTATATTACGTATATTATTTTGATGGGAAATTCAAACGATAGCCTATATGCCCAGGTTGTTGAGTTAAACTATAAATAAACTATAAAAAGCAATGCTATGATTCATTTGACATTTTCCTTGAGATTAAAGTGCTTTGTTGCATCAATTAAGGCACAGGACAATCGGAATTATTTGTATTTCCTAAATACTCAAATATATGCATTCCCCCACACGCAATACAAAGGTTCCCCTATCATATGACCTACATGCAAATGAAAGACGTTCCTACATTAGGAGCGTGTCCTTACATTTTGAAGGCGACGTCACGCAAATATTTATTTGAAAGACGCACTTGGCGAACACTGTGGTCCCCCGCTACGTTGGTGACCACCGAACCGAAAACCCCTTTCTGTACCGCAAGAGGGTTTTGCCATCACCGTGGGATACATTTATCCTCCACTGTCAACGGTTAAAAGGTGAGGGGGATGAACGTGAAAGTAGTTTACCGTATAGATCTGGTTAAAATAGAAAACGATTCGAGTAATTCATAACGTAGGCTATGTAAACAAAACCTTTAACATAATCTGTACATTTATCATCGATTATAGACAAGCAATTAGTAAGCCTAATGTGTGTGTTTCGCTGGCTTCGTTTCTATTTTTCATGTAGACTATTCTTTAATTTATTTCTGTCTTTATTTATGTATTTATTCAAGTAATCTATTGCTGCTAAAATCTGTTCGGGCCTATATATTATGTGAATTGAAATAGCTTTTTTAAATCATTAAAGCTCATTCAATCATTACATGTGGACATGGAGCCTATTATTGTAATAACATAGGCCTACCGTTAATTATTGGCCTCATCATCAACCACACCATTATAATTTTAATTGTTTAATTTTTTAATTAAAAGAACACTATACTTTGTCATTTTCTCTTTTCTCTGCTTACTTTTTTAAGAGGACTCCATTTTTGGACTTTTGACTTTTGCGCATACACAAAATGTACAGTCTCCAGATGCTTCATAGAAAATGACCCTACACCTGCTAAAGTGGTCGACCTAATGCGCGACTTGGAGTGTAAATAGGTTTGGAAGCTTAAATGAGGCTTTGTTACTTACTGCCAGTAAAGTGGCCCGCTCCGACTGATTGCGCTAATTACTTTGAAACAGGATATTATCTATAATTATGGAGATCTTGGGGTGGAGTCTCCAGTCGACTTTCTTTCATCTCTCACGAAGTACATCATATCACCGGCCTAACATGATTCTAAACCCATTCAAATGTTGTCTATAAAGTTTCCAAAATGTAAACAATTTGAAAGGTAAACTTAAGAACAAATTCAAACTTATATGAATTGGCTTAACCTCCAAAAACTTGATTTTGTGATTCGTGAATAGGCCTTCTAGTCTAAAATCCAACCAAGATGTAGTAGGTACTACTCACATACGCTGTCATTGTCCCCAGACGAAAGTCATTTACTTTCACCAAGTGCAAATATTTTGCCTGAAATGCCTTTTGACATCCACAGAGTCTTTTATGTCTTTTAAGTCCAAATTGACAGACCTCGCATGAAAAGGGTTAAGACAATTTTCAGAGGGGGCAACAATGGTCCTTTGTCTGGGTTCCCTGCCTCTTGACTTGAAATCAAAGGTAGTTTATAAAGTTAAACAAAGCCCCGACGAGGCTTACAGTGGTTTTGTATCTCTACTCAACCCTCATTTGTTGCCTGAGGATTTAAATGAAACGGTATGGTAATCGTCTTCTCCACGGCACATCAGTCTTCTGAAAGGCCAGTGTTTGGGATGCTAATTGCCATCAACCATTGTTTTGCAGTACTACCACTACCCCTCTGTTCACAAGGCAAATAAACTCGAGTATACTCGATTCTCTACAGGACGCATTTATATGGGAAGTTACAGTCACGAGCCTCTTATTTTGACTTCCCGGTAAAAAAAAAAAAAAAAAAGGTTAAATATCGATGAGATGTGATGTTGAAGAAGTGATACGGTGGTCAGAGCAGACATCTTAATGTGTTTCACGTGGGCCTATTTATGTTTACGCAGACTCATTTTGACGAGTTTGTGGTGCAGAATGAGTAGGCCTACAGAGCCCCACGGAGAGGGACTCCACTTCAAACGGACGTGGGAGCGCTCGAGACTCCGCGTACTTCAAAGGTACAGCGCGGTGAAACACGCACTACTCATTCCAGGTTATGGGCTTAAATGTTTCCAAACATGCACATGTAAAAAACCGGATACGAAGGAAATGCTTCATTATGCAATATGCACGTTATTAAGTCCGCTTTGGAAAACTAAAGTTTGGCACAGATACTTTGACATTTACCTCCCATAATTGTAACGTGAATGTATTCACGACATTAATACATTTTCTAACATGGCTTATAGTGCGTAATTTATTTACTTATACAAAAGTTTGACCACGTCTCTGCAAGGGATTTCTAAAAGAATACATGTCACTATGGGACTCTCAAAAACAGCTAGTGGGAAGAGTTGACCTTTTCTTATGAGTAGCCTTCTTTTACACACTTACTTCTATAGTGCTCATTTGAATAGTTGGAAATGGCATGCGATCGGCTGAGAAAGCTAATTTTTCAAGCTGAATGGCCTAATGTCCCAGGGCTAAGGCGAGCAGGGAGGAGGCGGGCAGCGTTCTCGATGCGGGTTAAAGTATTCAATAGTCTGCCTAAAGTCGAGCGCTTTGATCACGCCGCTGCTGGCGCCTAAAAACAACATAACTTGTCTGCCTATTAAGGAGACTGACGAATCGTGACAGATTGTTTATGCTTAGCAATTAGCGACGGAGCCGCTTCCCTGAGAACTGACACTGCAAAAAGTTGTTTTATTTTTTGTAAATGTTGATGAGTAAAGTAGTTGGATTAAAAAAAAACATTTCATGACACAAAAAGTCATTCGATTAATGTAATTTGTGTTATAACTTAAATACGTTTTTTGACAAGTTATTCATGTTATATGGAGATACAATACATTTTTTACACAATGAGAAGGCTGATCTTCTTTAATTTGAAAAAGTCTGCAAATAATTGGACCAGTTTAAGTAGGCAGGTAAAGCAGCGGCGGCGTCCTCCTAGGTTCAATCTCTAGTTGGCTCCACACTGCGCCCTCCTCCTCCTCCTACGTCGACTTTTTACTTTCAGGGATGTAGTCAAAGGGGAAATATCCCCATGATCCCTCCCCAAGCCCGATAATTACCCCTAAATGACTACGAAGGCTTGTGTGTTTCAATCTGATTAGAGCCCCGCAGCCATCAATAAACAGCGCGCTACAAGAGGCCCGTCACGTTAGGGAGTCAACTGTTGCGCAATATTCAATGCCGTCTCGGATGTTTCAGCGCGTAAACCAAACGACTTTATATATAACATTTTAAACGATATGTATTAAAATGGCAATTGCACATTCAATCATCCGCTAGAGATAAAATATGTCTACACAGTTATTAAGCATCGTGTACTCCTTTGAATTCCAATTTGAACATTTGTTTTTGTGGGATTAAACTCTTTAATAGTCCTACACCTGACCTAAAAAAAAAATGACGGCCTATGTTTATCTTTAAACAGAGCAACTTTATGGTTGACTTTGCCACTCACATCGCCTTGGAGTTTGTTTCTGGGGTGAAACACGGCCAGCCCATCTCGTCCCTGATTGGCCAACGCGTCCCCAGCGCCTGCCTTAAAGCAGTGCACTTCACTTTACCCTCATAAAAACATGAGGATACCATAAGAACAGATACACCGAAGCAACTTTGTGCAATTCATTTCCACTCCAAGTTTTGCCCCAACAAATATCGGTCGGACCTGTATGGCCCCATCTGCCGCCATGTCCACTTTAACAGTTGGTTTGAAGACCGAAGACGTTCCATCGCGCTCTCTTCTCGTCAGCCGGAGCGACATGCAGCAGACGAGCCTGAGTCCGCCGGAGGAAACGGCGAAGCCAAAAGTTGCCATTCTCCCGTTCAGTGTCGAGGCGCTAATGGCTGACAGAAAACCCAGTAGAGACTTGTCATCCCACGACCACTCGTCCGTCGCCGGGACGTCCCACGCGCTTGGCGTACGGATGGGCTCCCTCTCGAATTTGGATAGTTCGGTTTCTTCTCTGTCCATGGGCTCCTCGTTTTCAGTGGGCGACATCATGAACATGCAGGACGACGTGCTGATCAAACCTGAGAGTCCAGACAGCAAGGACAGGAATTCCTGGTTACAGAATCCTCGTTTTTCTCCCACGCCTCCACGTAAGTTTACGTTTATTTTACCTCCCAACTACTAGCCTACTAATAGGCCTACTCATGTTGCGTTTCTCGATGTTTAGTTAAGTCATTGCGCACTCAATGCAGCCTATTTCCTCGTGCATTTAATGGTATTGGCCTCTTGTACAAAAATATGCCAATTGCCTAAAAAAATAAACTGCGCCTCCCGTCTTACACACTGGGGATCTGACAAACATCCGCTGTTTTTCACAGGACGGCTGAGTCCTCCTGCCTGTCCTCTGAGAAAACACAAGACCAACCGAAAGCCCCGGACCCCGTTCACCACGTCCCAGCTCCTAGCCCTGGAGAGGAAGTTCCGCCAGAAGCAGTACCTCTCCATCGCCGAGCGCGCAGAGTTTTCCAGCTCCCTCAACCTGACAGAGACACAAGTGAAAATATGGTTTCAGAATAGAAGAGCGAAAGCCAAGCGACTCCAGGAGGCAGAATTGGAAAAACTGAAAATGGCAGCCAAGCCTATGCTTCCTCCAGCTTTCGGAATTTCCTTTCCTCTCGGTGCACACGTCCCGGGGTCTTATGGTGGCTCCCATCCGTTCCATAGGCACTCTCTGCCGGTGTCACCCGTAGGACTGTACGCTGCTCACGTTGGATACAGTATGTACCATCTTGCTTGAGGGGGGACCACGGACCGTAGCACGCTGTCCGACTGATCTTATGGACACAACGATGCCCATCAGCAGAATCATAGGTGTAAGGGCTAAAGGCACTTGCACCGTCACTGCTGTAGGGCCTACATGTTCATGATGAACTGATAGTAAAGTTTGGACAACAGGACAGCAATATTCCACAGAGTGTGTCAAAGATAGCCCCCTGTCTTGACAATTCGTGGCGGGCTTGGACTTCAGCCAGATTTAAAGGGCTATACAAACAATGAGCGACAGTCTGGCGCACAGTTTGGCGTTTTGCACCAACAAAAATAACAATTCCCAGGTAGGTTGGGTTCTGATCTGGGTTGGTGACACACTCCAACCCCGTTCATGTTGCATTCATAGACATGATGATGCACACCTATAGTGGGTCACTAACTGTCATCAAATGCTCTTTTGCTAAATTAGAGAACCACAGCATTGTATAACAGCACTGTCTGTTTGTTGGAATGATTCCCTTCGAAAGGGATTTGTGTACTGTAAAATATGTATATTTGAAGAATATCCTCATTTATATTATGACTATATTTGTGACATAAATTAACAATAAATTGTTTATTCTTTTCATGAAGCAGTTGTTCGTTTTGACTGGCACAATTCGTTAATCTAATTAAATAAATATAATGTTTAGGCGGACTAGTTATATTTATTTAAGTCCTTGTTGCGTGCAAATAAAATCCAAATTGCTTACAAAAATTATAAACAAAAATAAACAATCAACCAACCAAACCAGCAAACAAATCATATGTAGACAATACAACATCAATCTAATATCTCACTTAAATGGCTGTATACCTGTATATTATGGTAATGAATTATTGGTTAATTTCTGTTTGGATTTATACAAAAATAACAAATAGGCCTAACTCAATGAGACAATGAAGAACTGAGCTTTTATCATGAGAATTTCGTATTATAGGCATCGTGGATATATGGCTACACACACGAACACACATTTAGACCAAGCAGGTCTAAAAAAACACCTTAAGGAAGCTATAGGAAAACACTAACTGAAGACCTAAAGCCAAATTACATTAAGATTGGATTATATTACGTATTTGACAGGGCGATCAGATACTGACACTGTTATTTGCATCGGCACACATATACTTGCTCTATGAAGGTGTGTTTTATGTGGAAGTCTCAAAACCTGTCAAATGTCATTTGACTGAGTAAAACATAGGTTAAAGGACTACATATTTCTAAGGCTGTCTGTAACCCATAGCTTTGAAATCACTAACTCAGATTTTGCTGGCGCCAGCAGAATTTATTAGGGGGCGGTGGTGACCAATATCGACAACTTCAAACTGGTTTAGAAATAGTTTTTTAGAGGTAAAATACCACTTGTACATTTTAAGAGGGAGTGTCATTATCGTGTAGATTTATCGTAATACTATACCAGGTGTCACCAAGGAAAAGTATAGCCATCACAAATCCAGTGGACATTCTTGAATACACATGTAAGGACGAGGTGAAAACTTGTGATAAATGGGCTTACGTATTTATGTAAGCCTGCTAAACAAAATTAGAGATTATGAGGAAATTATAGGCTACCCCGTGACCCCTTTAAAGGCTTTCCTTTGACGTATCTTCTATTCAAGCAGGGGTTAAATTGGAGTGAAATAATTGCTATAATGAGCAAAGGCAATCTGCCGCAGACGCACGCCGGCTCCAGTGAGGCTATAGCCCGGGGCAAGGCGGGACTTTTATCATTCCTAAAACGTAGTGGCTAGATCCAAGGGTCCGAACGTACAGTGGGCGGTACCCCTCCCCGAGATCGGATCAGTGATTGGTGGGTAACAGCGAGATACCGCCCAATGTACGTTCGGACTCTTGGATTATCATTCCTCAAATGTCAACGGGGGACGGAGGCGTGCAGCAGTTTGTCTCCTGTGTCAGTCTCACAGTATGGATTAACTGTTGTTCCTATACATAAGGCTATGCTATGGACAAATGCGTGCAAAATATCGTTGGACATAATTGGGTAGACTATTGTATACAATTGTATACTATTGTAGGCTATTGAATAGACTTCAATAGACCTAGGCCTCGGCCTGTTGTATATACTAGGCCACCATACAATATTTTGCACGCGAATACACAGAATATCTAGACTATAGTCCAGATATTCAATGTTTGTATACATATTATTCTACAATATCATTACAATAATGCATTCTATAGGCCTAGCACTAATATTTCGACTTCATTGCGTCTTGGATTTTCTAGTCAACTCAGCCCTACATTCGTCGGTGTAAGATGGTTAATTGTAAAGCTAAACAAAAGAAGTCCAAACAAAAATAGGTATCAAATCGATTCAAAATAACCAATGAAGACAAATAGGCAACCGAGCCCATGTGGATGATCCCCCTGTTTAAACCCGACAGTAAGTGGATACAAAAAAAGTGAAAGTTAATCCCTCGCTTATTTTAAGTCTGGGTTCCTTTGGTTCCTCTATTTTGCCAGGGGCCAAACTGAAAACAAAACCCACTTGTTTATATCATTTAAAAGATCACACGGGATCGTTGACTCAAGAGAAACACAATTTTGTTTGTCACCATCTCACAGGCGCCAGAGAGGAAAAACACGTGTTATTGGTATAACCTAGGCCAATTCTAGGCTTCGGGGGCAGGTGTTGATGGATTGTTTAGTTTTAACAAAAGGTGATCCCATTTTTATAATTTCTTAAAGAAGGATTTAGGCGTAGGTCTAAACAATTCACATGGTCATATTTTTCAGTCCTCAGCGGTCTACTAATTTAGTTAATCTAATATAGAAGACTTAATACATTACACCTATTTACCGAATACACAATAATATGTACTATAAGGCTATACATAGTCAGATTGATATTTGTTAAATAACTGCAGACCGGAAAAAAAGCTAATCATTAAACAAGACTACTGAATAGGCTGCTGTGCTAAAAAGTAAAACAGATGAATTTATGTTCACATGGCGGTTTGATTTGCGCAAACCAAATGACAATTCTGTGTCCTTTCTTCGTGCCAGGTCCAAAATAACAGCGGTCATCTCAATCCAAGGTCTATAAAGGGTTTGTTTGATCGGTTTTTCCCAAATCCAACACTGCCCTCTTCCGTTAAAAGTATGTTACATAGTTGTAAGGCCCTTTACCCAAACTAGCTATATCCCTTTGCTATTTTTAGGATACGGACCTATTTAACTTAACGTTGTTGTTTTTTTTTTATATTTAAGCTATCTAGCTTAATTTAAATCAAATATTAAATACGGACCAAATAATTTCGTATTTATAAGGTTATGATTAAAACACTCATCAAATGTAAAAAGTATTAAATATTAGCAAATGTCCTTTAGGCCTAAACAGTGCAATACTCTGGACATAATCTTTTATTAATACATATGAATGTATGCAACTCTTTAGTCAACGTATGTTTTATTTAGCCTATAGTTCATGGTAAAAAGAACATCAACAACAATAATAGGCCTAACAGTATTATCATTAACAATAATCCTAGCTTATTACTAAAGTATTAATGCTTGTATTATCATTATTATATTAATTATTATTATTATTAGACCTATAATTATAATTATTATTATGAATATTATGAATATTATTATAATTATTAGTAGAAGTAGTACCTATAGTAGTAGACTAGTAGAAGTATAGGCTTTGAAGGGTACAGAAAGATATGCTAGAAAATAATTTACGAAAAGTATATATAGGACTGTGTATATCACAAATGTAGGCCACATCACAAAAGCCTTTGGGGTAGATAAGATACGGGGATTTAACGTTTTAGCGTAATATAGTTACACTAGCCTAATTAAATTAGTCCTATAGTGAATCATATTTTAAGGCAACGTATAGGCCTTTAATTCTAAGTGGAATTAACGGGCTAAAGACCATTTTAAGGGCAACATTTGAACCTTCATAAGACCTATTGTGAAGTTCTTCTAGACCGTCCAATAGCTTCCGTTAGATTAGGCTGTACCACAAATAATATAATGAATCCTCATCGCCGTTATAATTGGTGAAAAAACGGTCTTTCAACATTCGAATAATGATGTTCCACCAGAGGGCGTAGGTGTCGCTGTCGACCTGTTGATTGATGTTTTGGTTTTCTAGAGATTTCTTGACACTGTCAGGGAAACGCGGTTCTGTCAATCATAAGTCACACTTCAAACGAATAAGCCCAATAATTACGATTTCATAATTAGTTGTCAACTGTTCCCGACATCAGTAGTAAGTGATTGGCACTTGTTCTATGAACATCCTTACTGTACTGACAGCGATATATTGTTGTTTCTCTTTCTTCTGATGTATTACTTATTGTAAGTCGCTTTGGTTAAAAGCGTCTGCTAAATGCCCTAAATGTAAAATCTAAATCTAAATCATTTTTAATGGTCTTCAAATACTATTTCAACATTGCATGACCGTGTGTGTGTGTGTGTGTGTGTGTGTGTGTGTGTGTGTGTGTGTGTGTATGTGTATGTAGCCTATTTATGTCTTTGGCATTCCATTCACTTAATAGATGGTTTAAAATATGCCATAATAAACGAATAATAACCTGGTGAAAAAGTTAGGCCTTACAATTTATTAGTAGCCTATGCTCTGCTTTCATTATTAAATTATGAATGCATTAATTTAGCTCAAGTTGGATTTGACTTTGCGAGAACCTTTTTCAAAAATGTGTCTTAGTCTACAACCTTCTTGCTACGTCATGGGGATTTTCTGTTTATAACGGCATGTACTGCATTATGATAATTTAGCATAATTATAACCCAAATGGACACAAATCAATCAAAACATACAATTTTCTCTTTCTCAATATCTTAAGAATCAGGAGGTAAACTTTAACCAAGCTTGGTAAAGGCTTTGCATAGTTGTATTATGAATTATTTAATTACATTAGTATTAATTTAATGAATGTGTAATAATTCAATTATTTAAAATTGTAAATTAATGTTCTTACTACCTCAGGAATATTAGCATTATTGTTGAAGGACGATAGGTCGATGGATGGGACGATGGATCCTCGCTGTAGTTTTGCTTTTTTGCCAGCAGATGTCATCCGAGGACCATCTTGAATTGAAACTCGAATGAGTCTCGGTTGAGTATTTTCCAATGTGTTGTAACCCCTTTTCTTCTACCAGCCTCCGTCTTGGTGCTCTGGCGCTACTACAATTTACAGTCTCCATATATTGTTTAAAGATAACATCAGTCAAACCATAACCAACCCAGTAATCAACTTTAAAAAAAAAAGACTAGTGCCAGGAATCTTAGTATATATTCATTAGCAAACTAAATGATTGTATCATAATCTGTGAAAAACCCAACCAAAATGTTTCGGCACGTGACGCCGACTAAGGCGTCACGTGCTGTAGACCTACACAATACTGGTTAAGGGTAGGCCTACCATGGGAGAGGGTCAGTCAAGTCGAAATAAACTGAATCAGTGCATTTGACCAACAAAAACACAAATACTTTGAGTATTTGTGTCCATCTATTACATTAAAAGTACAGTAAACAACAATAAATAAAGATAATAGAAAGGTCATTGTCCTAATGTTTCTTCTATTTAGCAAAACACAATCTTGTTTATCAATTAACCCAATCCATGTGCGTTATTGCAAAGTTAACTATCACTTGAGTCAGAATAATCTAAAATCTGATAAGACTTTAGCTCAAATCTGAGTGAATGGGGCGTTTCACTTTCTTTCCATTCATATTTGTTACTACTAATCACGTAGCTGGAGGCCGGAATCTGTAAACACGTAGTTGGCTAACAGCGAACACAAACTCGGCCAGCACTAGTAACAAGTAACTTTAAAAGTGTCTGTAAAGGTTTCAAATCAACACTGTGTAGACTGGCCACTGTAGAAATACATTTATTAATATCCCCCTCTGAAACCTTCATCCTCTCATGGAATTGGCTTTGTCTTTGGTAGAATAACTCTATAACGAAACAGGAAACAAGTTGTTACTCTGCCCCTTTCAGATATTGGCTTCCGGCCTAGGCTCCATGGCGTCTCTCCCCCGAAGTTCTGCAATAGCATCAGGACTCTTGGATCCCAGTCTTACCCCCTTCCTAACGGTGCTTGTGTAATTGGTAAGGTTGGAGACTCATGGTATAGCATGTTACATTCCATCAAGGAGAGCAGAACTTTCCACAGGAAATTAGCTGAATGCCAGCCATTCCATTGAAAACCTTGAAATAATAAACCTTTAGGAAAGGTTTGTGAGCATGGTGTGTTTCGGCTTACTGAGTTGGGCTGATCAAAGGTCAATACAATGTTGTGTGAAAGACGACTTTACTCTGAGTTTGTGTTTATATGTTTGATTTAAACATATCTCTCTCTCTTTATCTGACCTTATAGCCAACAGTAAAACGATTGATTGTTTTTGTTAAGACAGCAAAACTTATTGCTCTGTTTTAAAAATGTCATTCTGGACACACAGGCACACATTTGCTCATTGTAATCTTTAAAAAAATATATTTCAAAAACACACACATTTCATATCTTGTACCCATAGTACATTAAATTGTTTATTGTATACGGTCTATCCTCTACAATTTACTTGGTATCACGTTGTATACAATAAAGCAGGGTGTGTGTTTTTGCCAATAGTGGAGCCTATGCGAGTGCATGCAACACTGTAGGTGTATGAAAGCACAGGTAAAAGCAGGAGGACTCTACCAGTCTACCGGTCTCCTTGTCCCAGCTTCACAACCTCCAGACAGTAAAATGTGTGTTGTGGGCATGGCAACGTGTGACGTGAGACTAGGCTACATGTTGACAGAATATGTGCAGGACTAATGCATTGCATTCTTGCATTCATTCTGGTGCTGCTCAGCGCTCTTCCACCAGGAGCTGCAGTCGGTCCTCCCCGTAGCTCGGTGTGATGTGTCCAGTATCGATGGCCTCGCAGTCATCCGAGAAAAACACCAGGTCCTGTCAGTGGACAATCAAGTGGAAACATTGTGTATTAGGCCTACTTCCAACGTAGACCATTGGCCAATATAGTGGCAGGTGCTCGTTAAGGTACTTACCCGATAACAAATTCTGCTGATGATGGAGTACAGGTTCTCCAGTTTGCGTTTGAGAAGGACAATCCGGGGACGCTCTTTGCAGTACTGATTCGGGTGGTTTAAGACCACATAGAGGATGTCCCGGAGCTTGGTCGTAATGCAGGCATTCTAGAGTGATAGAGAAACAACTGATGTATGCATACGATACAGAATAACTTATTTACAATCAATGTATTGACCATTGTGTAGCAGGGGCGATTGTATGATTTAACCTTTAGGGGGTGCAGCCCCAAGTAAGATGTAGTTAGTTACATCTGCAATGGTTGGAAAGGGGGACCTTCAGAAAGTTGTAGGGTTATTTCTTAATATCCATGGGTTACTTTATAATTTGGTCCTTCCAATCCTCCCAGACACTGTTTTCGTTCAAGCGATCAGCCCCCCTAACAGTTTGGATGAAGCCTTAATAAAATTGGTTCACTTCATTTTAGGAAAATTATTATTTCGAGGGGGGCTTAAGCCCCAATACATATGATCTAAAATCGCCCCTGTTGTGTAGCCTACCACAGGGAAGGCTCTTTAATAAACATGTTCCAAGTAAAAAGTCGAGAATAAACTTTTCTTTTTCCTTCCTTGGTAGTGTCCATTCTATTCATTTTCTTTTCACATTTAGTCATTTAATTCATTTTCAGCTACACGTTTACTGGTAATATTATGGAACATGATTCTGGTCCAAACTGGACAGATTCCATCACGTCACGTCAAGGTGTACTACAACTTACGTGAATATCAATGAAGATCGTTGGCAAAACTTCAGCACAGGTTTTCTGAAATCCAAAACACAGGGATTGCGATGAAAGACGGATTTACGACACGAAGACAGCCAACTGTGTAGTTCGAGGTCAATATGAATCGTCTTACCGTGCGATGATAGGTATGGATCTTATTTAGCAAAGACATTGTTTCTTTGCCCAAACCAAGCGCTCTGGAATAGCAGGTTGGTGGTGCACCATCAGACCACCACACACAGCTGAGAAAGCACACCATGGTTGCAAGTCCAAGCTTCATTTTGTTGCGCTGTCCAGACGAGATGTTACTGTGGTCTAGGAGTCTTGAAAATATGTGGAGCTGGTTGTTCTGTGCCGTTTTTAAGATGGAGTGATGGGGGTGGGGGGTAGACTACACTGACGTCGAGACTGTTGAGCAAAACAGTTTGGCATTTTGAAGTCAGCTCACCATGGGTTGAGCATTACAAAATATTTTATTATTATTTGACAGTTTGAAAGAGCCTGGCTACACATGGTATAAGTGACAGTCCTTGGTCATTTTCCAGAAAAAAAAGTTTATAAGACCATATACATATACATACATCCCATTGAACAATTCAGTGAACTGTTCCAAAGATGTGAGGCATTGGCGACCAAGTTACTTAAGACTTCATGGACTATAGTTTTCAGACACTGGATTTAAACAGAAAAATTGCCGGAGGAGCATGTTCACGAACAATAGCAATCGTTTTGTACATACATGCATAGTCAATATACTTGTGGCAGAGCTGCCAACTCTCACGCATTGAGCGTGAATCTCACGCAAATGACCCTCTCCACACGTGCTCACGCCACACCTCCTATTTTGAACAAATACACTTACATAAAATGAGTGGGTTACTTTAAACTAAAACATTTATTTGATTCACATTCAACAGATAAATAGTATATCATGTAATAACATAAAAATACAACATTTTATGAATCCATACTTTTCAACATTTTAAAACTTTTTTTTTTTTCGATCTAAGGCATGTGACTTTCTGGGATATGTTATGGTGTATTCGCACTAAAAGCGAAGCGAAATTTTGGCGCGGCGCCAGCCAAGCCGGCGGCTGGAATGGCGCGGCACGAACGACGCGGTTCACACGAATTCTACTCGCACGAACGACGCGAATTCGCCGCATTCGCTAATATTTGAACTTTGGCGCGAATTTCGCTTGATGCTGAATCACTGTAACCCGAGTAGAATATTCGCTTCGCTTTTGGTGTGAACACACCTTTAAGGGTTCTGGGATACATATTCTAAACCTATGGGCATGTGTTGAACGTCATTCAAGTCTTTTTCGAGTTGTAATGCCGTGATAAAAGTAATTTGAGAGACCGCAGACATTGGTCCGGTCTGGGTCAAGAAGTCCAAATCTCACTCCAAGGTTTTCTGAAAACTTTGCAGCCCTGCTGGTTACTTTTAATGGAAGATGAGCAAGTGTCATTTCCATGTCTCTCAATGGCATAACCAAAGTGTTGCGTAGCCAAACGATTGCAGCCACAACGTACTTTCATGTCAACATGGTTTCTACGATGTGAAGCAAAACAAGGCTTTCTTGAAGCCTAGACTTTATTACAGCGCTGTAGCAGGGACCCCCGGTATGAGCTCGTGAGTGAAGCCGTTGACAGCTTTCCTTTCATGGGCACTTATTTTACAAAGAGTCGGTGTGTAACGCGACTACCATTCCGGTCTTATTTTTAATTTCTGGCATAGGCAGCCTGTATTTATCTTTTTGAAACTTCAATTCAAATTGTGGCTCAATTTGTTTGTCCCAATGATGCAACATCAATGTGTGCAGAACTCCTTAAATAAATTCCAATCATCGATTAATTAAAAGTATAAGAAAACGTTGATTAAGTTGCATTGGCTCGAGTTGTCAAACTGAACGACAATTGTGAGCTTTTGGAAATAAGGACGTGATTGGAGAGGGATTTATATTTTCTGTCGCAGCAACGGCTCTTTTAATGTCTTTCTAATCAACATTTTAACGTGTTATATTTTTCATAAATATGTCCCCATATGCTCTCGTCGACTTGCTTGACAGAGAACATTAGTTCCGGATTAGAAACATATTGCGATGGCTGCGGTTTTCGAGCGATCGGACTGGCTGTGTTTTTTCGAGCGATCGGACTGGCTGTGTTTTTTCGAGCGATCGGACTGGCTGGGTTTTTTCGAGCGATCGGACTGGCTGGGTTTTTTCGAGCGATCGGACTGGCTGGGGTTTTCAAGCATGAGGCTGAAGGTGAAAGCGTGTCACACGCCAGAAGCGTGAAAGTAGGCAACCCTGACATATCCGCAGAGCTGCCAAGTCTCACGCTTTTTCAGTTAGACTCACGCATATCGACCAGTTCACACGCCATACCTCGTATGAGAATTCCAAAATACGTAAAATTACTTTTTAATATTTTTTCACTTGTAAATGATCGGTTGCCGTCACTGTTCACGTGATGACAGATCCTTTCCGCACGTACATTACGTGTCGTGAACTTCCACACGCATCATCCTCGTTGGGAGTGCAGTCGAAGCTGGAATCAGAATGAGCTGAATGCCGTCTTTCAACTGAAGCGGAAGGTAACGATAGGTATTAGGGAACCGCCTTGCTTTTGATCATTTCGAATGTATGTTCTATTCTAAAAAACAATTTTTTAAACTGAATTTATTTACAGATTTACAAAATTAAGGGGATTTACACTAGCTAGTGTCATCCCTTCACTGCACTCTTTGCTTCCATGTTGTGAGGCAGAGCGCACTGGCACGTTATTTAGTAAGACCCAATGGCGCAGATCTCATTACAACTTCGGGTGGGACCACAAAAATGGCATTTTTTCTAGAGGGGACATCAATAATAGTACTAATGTATATCAAACGATCTGCTGTAATAGACAAACAGCCATTGTTAGTAGCTTAAAATATGTTTGAATGAATCACTTTTAGGCCATCGCTATATATATTTACCTATTTTTAAGAGCCACACATCCACAAATGCAGCACCATTCACTCTCTGAAAATAGGCATAGAGGTATAGCGCGCCAATCATATATGCAACGCTTTAGACCACTGAGCAGGATGAATATGGGGAGGGGGGCAGGCATAAACACAACCATTACAAAGTAATGGTTGTGTTTATGTGTGAATTATTTAAAAAGGGGAGTCGGCTTCTATTTAATATATATTTTAAATTACATTTAGAAATAATTGATTTTGGGGGGGGGACTTGATGTTTTTCAGAAGTTGGAGGGGACATGTTTCCTCTGTCCCCATGCCCTCTATTAATGGGGCCAACTGTTCTTTAAGACTACTGATGTTGAAGTGCATATCCATTTGTGTTCATTGCAAATTTATAAATTAAACAATTTATTTTATTTGTCTGGTTTGGCTTGTTTTATCAGATTTTCCAACTGTTCCAACATTTTTACTAATCAATTATGACCAAATTTTGGGTCGCTTGGCCTCAACACACGTAATCTCACTCCAAACATTTCGTGAAACTTGGCAGCCCTGCTTGTGTGGTTTAAATAATTAAACAGCTGCTTTATAAAGGGATACCACAACTTAATAACAATTTTA
>JAOPJO010000025.1:10221619-10233101 GCA_027123675.1 Molva macrophthalma | reverse complement strand
TACCAATTTTAAGTCAAACAAAAAGTATTTTGAAACCTTCTGACACACAGCATGAGTGTCATTAGGGCATGCAGTCATTGCATCCTAAACACCTGACATGTGGTGACAACATATCTGTCTCAGGGTGGGACTGTTGGAGCCACAGAGCCCTTCTTCAGGTTGAGGAAATTCCTCTTCTTTTTCCTCCTGGGGAAATCCACGGCGTCATGTGACTCCGGTGGAGCCCGAAACACAAACAGCCTTTCCCCTGTCGAGGGGGTGGGACTGGGGTGGCCGTGGCTGGTGTTGATGGATGGAGGAGGGGAGCTGCACGGGACTTCAGCCTCTTGGTCTGCTGCTTGTGTAGAAAGTGGTTGCTGCTGTGACGGCGTGTTTTCAGCCACAGACGATTTGTTCAGAGCAGCCCCCTCCGGTCTGTTCTCCTCCACCAGCATTGGTGGAAGATGTTTAGAGGCTCTGGTTGGCGCCATGGGATTGAATAGTTTTTCCCAGATTTCTTGCCTTTTTACTTGAAGTCTAGGGAAATGTAATGAGAAAGGATTATTGCGTTTGTATAAATATTGAAAAATGTATGTATATATGTAATTTTGTGGACAGCTTTATCCAAAGCACATTACAATACTATGAGTGAATACATTCTTAGCATGGATGGTTGAAATAGTAAGAAATAAATAGGATATACTCAGAAGATTTTTGTAATTTGCACCTACCGGCCTCCAACGAGATGGAGATCTGTCCCCTCAGCACACCTCATCGCTTCCCTTAGTTTGACCAGAAGACTTCGGTCTGGTTCCCTGGGAGACCTGGAAGGAATTAGGAATGAGTCAGACTGGTAAGTATATGTGAAAAACTAAAAAGATAGAGAATGTCAATGTTAGTGTCGAAACGCTGACTGGATGTTTTTAACACAATGAAAGCCAAAAAACTCCCTAGGGCCAACAAAACATGTTGCGTGTGAGTGAACAAATACACAAATACATTTAGAATAATCATTAAGTGGCTTTGGATAACTACAGAAACATATTTCTTAAATCAGTCCATGCCAAGAGTTTATGCCAATCTATTTAAAGCTTATCTTCGATCTGTGAAGAATACATGTATTTATGTTAAACAGCTGCTGGCTGATGATTGGCTAGTTTACATTTTATTTTTAGATGATTGATTATATTCGAGTACAATTTCCACATCACAGCTGGTACTGATTTTGAATCGTCTGGCATTGTTTTTAGTTTTTTTATCCAACAACTTCATATAATCCCATACAGGCAAAAACATTTCCCTGCAAGTAAATAAAAAAAAAAGATATTACAAGTGTAATGTCAATTTAATCACCGAATTAGTCAAACGGTCTCAAGACTTCTGTCTCTATTTGAGGTCCATACTTTATGAGACCAAGTTGAACAAAATCAATGAGCCATATGCCCACAGAACTGGCTTATTTTTCGAATTAGGTGAGGTTATTTGTTTTGTTGTTTTTTGGCTGGACAGTTCTGGTCGGAGGGGCCCAAATCCGTTGTGAATTATTCATCCACAGCGTCATCCAGAGTGCAGGCCAGGCTGTGACGGGAAGTGTTCCACAGGCCCGGCCAAGAACTCAGGAGCGGAGATGAAAACGGGACGAACATGTGTGAAATATTTTGTTGTTGGTGAAGCGACAGTTGTGGGAAGCAAATATCGCATTACCAGACCGAGTTACCAGATAGCTGTAATCAAACTGTCCAGCAAGATTACCTGGGTAGTAAAAATATACCTTCAGTGCCTTTATTTTTAAAAGTATGTTTTTTCTATGATATCTGGTGTGGAAATTCCCTGGTGATTTTCTCAAAGCAAGACGTCCACAATTGTCTGTTTTACATTTAAAATCTTGAAAGTGTACATATTTCCCAGGAAGAAAACTTGGCACAGTTTGTGAAAACAATGGGTGTCTTAGGTGTCCTAGGCACCTCTTAGAATAACCATTGTATCAACAAACTGTCCAAATTATCTTTTGGGGCAAATATGCACTTTCCTAATGCATACTCAAAAGAAAATCATCACGCATACTGACATACTGGTGGGATTGCTGTGAAAGCGGACCCCAACTATATATAGTTGTTATTTGTCATTCTTATTTGCTGACCGAAATTGTCAAACATATGTTCAAAGGTGCAAAATGCCTCAAGTCTCTTTGGGGTTAAGGCTTGGAGTGCCAGAGAGTTTCAGAAGAGTCCACTATAATGTATTGTGTCAGCAAAACACAGTCCAGACCGCAGTGATAAACCTGTGAGCCGGGACAGTTGTGCAAGACAACGCTACTGATGTGCAAATAAGAGTTTGGGCCACGGCCATCGTCACACTGTCAGATTAGTGGTTAGCAATAAATATCAATATCTTGACAGGGACCCAAATGATTTACCTGGTTGCTATTTCACCATCAAATCAGTTGAAAAAAGTAGTTTCAAAATGGAAGAAGACGAGAAGTTCTCGAAAACTTGAAGGTGCTGTACGACAGATTTAAGAGCTATTATTTGAGTGCAATTTGTTAGGAATGCCATAGCCTTCCGTCGGCTATTAGTGAGTGAAATGTGCTCTGAGAATATCTGCTCTGGTTGACTGCACCTGCCTCTGTATGAGACAATTTATATCTTAGAGTTGGAGAGAAGGTGGGGCCGTTTTATTTTGGGTTATTGTTTTGTTTAAAAATCTTGCTCTATTCCGCTTTTTTCGTCTCTCTCTCTCTCTCTGAACAACTCTCGAATCTTTGCTACAGCACCTTTAACATATCGGTAGACACTTTACAACACTTTATAAGCAAACTTAAAAAGGACAAGTAAAGCGAAAGTGAACCCCCTGTTTCAACTCACATTTAACCACTATGAAAAAAAATGCATTATGGGCTGAGAGTTTTAAGAAGGGGGTGTGTTATCCACATGGTTACGACCCACCCCAACTTTGTAATACTTTTGTAGTAGTAGTTCTCTATAATGAGCGATATTGTATTGAAATGCACCACACATCGTGGAGTTATACTAATATGTTTCTGGGAAGCTTAATTCTCTCGGGCTCGGCTATCAACATCAACTGCTGCATAGACGGAGCTCCACACATACACACACACAGCGAAAAGACCTCTAGTGGAATGTTCACAAACTGATTTGCAGAGACTGGCACAAAACTAGGATTTTACTCCTGTTTTCTCTAAATGATGGTCTTATTTTATTCCAGTGACGAAATGGCATAGATTACTATGTTGACGATCGTATAACAAACATGACCACGTTTAAAATAAATGGTTTTGGGTTCACTGGCTCTTTAACAAGGACTTTTAACATGGACGTGTACCCTGGGCGGGCCTGCTCCGTGGAGGCGGAGGGCAGGCTGTGTTTGGGGCGGCACAGGGCGTCGACCACAGAGAGCAGTTCAGACTCGGGCAGCGTTGGGAGCAGCAGACGCAGGGCCTCCAGCAGCACCTCCGTGGACACCTGACTCTGCTTGACCAGCCGAGACGCAAACTCCAGCTCCTGGGGAGGGAAAATGGGAGGGAAGTCATGAGATCCCGGCGGAGCAGGATAGTTGTCTGATTAGGGTGTTTGATCGGTTCTGTGTTCGATCCCCGATGTCAGCATGTCTACCTACAGCAAGATGCCTTACCCCGAGTGGTTTCAGAATGACATTCAGCCTAAGTCGCTTTGCGTCAAAACATCTGCTAAATGACTAAATGTAGTATAACTCACTTATTCTAATCTCATGTTGCAAAAAGTCGAGAAAGACCCTGATATTCATGTCATGACATGATCTTGGCACTGTGGAGTGAATAAGATACAGAGAGAAAAAAACTGAGCTTTTTTTTCCACAACATGGAAAAAAAGAATGAAGATGAACTTTACTGTCTTCACCAGAGTAAGAAAGATGCTGTGTGTGTGTGTGTGTGTATAAAGTTGGGCAGTTCTCACCTGGTCACAGTGTGCATATAATCTCTTGAGCTCCAGCTGCTCCTTTAAATCCTCCATGACCTGGCTCCTGGCGCTCGACTCCTGAAGCCTGGACAGGAGAAGACACAATGGATGATAAAACACACACAACGCTCAGGACATTACACCCCAATGCTCAGGACATTACACCCCCACCTCTCTGACAGCATGGCGAAGACGCCGTCGCACTTGCACAGCGCCTCCTGGAGGATGATGGACATCCGGAAGTCTCGCCGGACCTCAAACAGCCTCTTCCTGTCACTCTCATCTTGATCCTCCACCTCCATCTCGTCTTCTTCTTCGCCCTGGGAGTCCTCTGGGATTCTGGCTGACCTGTCTCCGCGCTGAGTGCTTTCCAAGCAGCCCAACCCGGCCCTCTCCTCCTGGAGCTGCTTCTCTGCCTCCTCCAGACTCTGTGGTGACAGTAAACTACCCATCAAGCTTTACATCTGCTGAATAATCATTCATCCAATGGTCTTGATGAGGTCATGGTTAGTGACTTATTGCAACAAAGGATAAATAATGCAAAAAATATATAAAATATATAAACAAGTTGGGAAAAATCAAGTCCATCTGCAAACACAAATAGGCTTATAACACAAAGGTAGGCTTGTAATGCACCAGCAGGCGTATAACTCAACAGCTCTTATTTAGTCTTTCACCAGCACACGCTAGCACTATGTACTGCACTGCCATCTGTGGATGACGGATCTATCCTATGCAGCCTTGTATTTTTTCTTCCTTTCCCCCACTTGGCTTTTTGCCTTTCCCTATGAGGGCTTAAGAGTTAGCGGTTATGGTAATGCGAGACCATTTATAATGAAGGGCTTTACAAAAAACCTAACTCGCTAAGCTTCTAAGGGTACTGTTACATCAGGCATAATTGTGTTGCGCAGTTTATTCCCAAGACCGTTAAACAAAACAAAACATTGAACTGAATGGACAGTGTTTTGCAAGAAACAGCTTCACAGATAATTTTCTCTGGCGATAAAACCATTTCTACCACTATTTCTATCAATTTCACTACAACCTCAAATTAGCCATGTTTTATTTTTCGCCTTGCTGCCTCATTCAGTGGTGTCGTTTCGGAGGTAAAAGGGCTGTAACACAATCAGTCAGCCACAAAAAAGAATAAGAACCATGTCCCACCGAGCAGTGGTGGTGTATGCTCTGGGCCATTTCCCCTTTCTCCAGGCTCCGTCTCTCCCTGAGCTGACGGGTGAGCTGGCTCTGCAGGGACAGCATGGCCCTGGACGTCTCCAGCACCTTGGTCCTCTTCTCCGCCTTATGGTAGTGGATGGCAGCCATCTGCATCGCCAGGTCATCCGCCTGAGAGCGCAGCCCGCTCTGTCTCTCCCTCTCCGTCTCCTCTCGGACCTGGTGAGATGAAGAGGAGGAGAACGCCTTGATTGTTCTGTATGAAATATGGCACATATGTGACATAGAAATAATTATGACTAGAATGATGATGATTATGATAGAAAGTAAAACGCCCCGTTCACCCAGATTTAAGCTTGTCTGCTCTCAGACTTTAGATATTAATCTAACTTTAGATATTAATATAAAGCCTGATTTGTGAGACTTACATGTAATGTAAGAATGTCATGACATTCTCCTTGGCTGCATTTTGTAAAAAACAATCTTTATTTATTACTCAGTAGGGTCACATTCGAAACACGTCCACCTCTCCAACGTACCTTCTCCATGACACGGCCCTGCATTCCCTTCTCCTTCTCGAACACTTGGATCCTCTCCTCCAACCTCCTCTGGTAGAGCAGCACCGCGGCCCCTGGGTCTGCTTTGTGTTGAGCTGCCTTCCCCTTGGACCGAGGCTTATTCTGCAAAAGACATCACGTCTTTGAGGTGGTTATGGAAAGGACTCACTGTGCAGCGTGTTGGCTTGCTATGTGGTACAACCAATTTGAACAATCCATTATATCTTGTACATAACAATGCACACCAACATTACAGATGTGTGGTATCATTCAGGCCTACACTGGTGGTTATTGTCTTTGAACGCCTCACATGTTTAATATCTGTCCCTGCTATTATGGCCTATTGCTATTACATATATTAGGTCAAGCGAGACATACAAGGTAAAGCAATACATGAGTTATTGTATTGACATGACACAGTTAAGGACAGAGCTCCATAACATCCATCTTTTAAAATCTAGGGCTGTAGTCGACCAAGGAAGATCTTTGTCGACTGAAATCTGACCAACTCTACGACCAATTGATTGGTCGATGCGGGGAAATACAACATTATTTCCCCCCCAGAAATAACATCTGCATGTTATCTCTAGATTAACTTAATTGGCCAGAGTGCGCTCTACTCTATCTGGTAGCCTAAATATCACGTCAGTGCTGTTTCGCGATTCGATTCTAGGTTTTGTTCTGTATTTAATATAAAGGGTCCCAATGGATGATGCTGCGATGCGTGCCAAGGTGCCAGGTCTGATACGTTCATATTCAAAGCCTATCAGACGTTAAACACAAAAGTTAATGGAGGCATCGCAGACAACATAATAAAAAAAAGAACTTATGCCTACCGTTATTTGAATGCCAACACACTTTTTTGTCGTCCTTATAACCAAATGCTGCCACACCAACGACTTATTTGACATGGTATAAATTAGTTTGTAGCCGAGTAAATGTAAGTCGACTAGCAGTCATCGTTACGTTGGACAAGTTCAAAGTTGTGAAAACCGGGGTGTTTTGACCTCCTGTTATAGTCTTATAGTCTATTAAACCATACGATTATTAAAACAGAAACTACGACACCATGAACATTATTTTTATTCATAATTAGTTTGTTGTTTCAAACACTATAGCCTATCATAGCCTATAAATTAATTGGTCTGCATATCCCTTCCGCCCCGAAAACAAAGGATTAAGAAGCATTTTTTCTTTATGAAAGTAACTCCAGCGATTTTCCGACCAATGAGAATTTAGTTGAACAAGTGCATATTGACCAACCAATCGGCCAACCGACCAGAACTTGACAGCCCTATTAAAATCAATGCAAAACTAGTAACTCCACAAGAAAGAGCCATTTGCATGTACGTTTCAACCCCTCCCCCCCCCCACCTCTGACTGTGTGCTTTCTGCCTGCGGTTCCGCCTCCTTCCTCCAGGCGGCCAGGGCAGCGTGGAGCTTGGCTCTGAAGCCGGCGTGGGGCAGCACCAGGCAGCGATCCATCACCGACAGACACTTGTGGAACTCCAGCTTCATCTTCAGCGTGTCGTCTTCCGACAGCGTCAGCTGGCACGAGCACAAACACCTGGGAGGAGAAGAACGAAAGAGGCTTAATAACAGAAAAGATAAGAAAAAAGATAAGAAAAATACGGGCAATAAAATAGGTGAAAAGCAGAGAGATTTGAAAAGCTATCAAAATATATAAATATACATAAACCAACATTAGTATGAGCATTGTTTAATGACGAGCGGCGGGGTAAGTGACCTGAAGAACGATCGGCTGTAGGCGCGGCACTCCTTCTGCTCTCTGAGCTCTCGGTCCATGGCCTCCTGCAGGGCCTCCCTGGTGCAGCGCAGGGTGCGCACCGCCGCCTGGCCCTCCTGGTGCAGCTTCTCCTGGGCCTGGTGGAGAGCGCTGGCCTCCTGCCCCGTCCCCAGCTCCGGGTCCCTCTGGAGCAGGGAGGAGCTTGGGGCCCCCGGGGGCAAGATGTTGAGCAGGGCCTGGGCCACGGACGGCTGGATGGCCTTCACCTCTGCCATGGAGCTCTGGATCACACGCATGGTCACCTGTTGGACCGGCAGGGGGTCAGAAGGGTGGGCGGCCGCTCAGCAGCTCAGTAAATGACGGACGAGCTCTTCTACATATTTCGGTCCGGGTCAGACGTCAATAGAAGTGGAAACGTATGAATGGTACCATCCTGCAGAGGGCGCTATAGTGTATTTGCCTATATTTGATCCGCATCGACAACACATATGAAAGACAATGGCGGACACTGACAGACCTAAAGAACCCGAACCCCGACGTTAAACCCATACGATAAACCACACAAAAGATAAAATCGCCAACAGAAACGTATTCATGTATCGCAATTTTTAAAGAATCAAAACGTGATTCTGCACAATCGTGAGGTCCCTGCCGATTCCAGTCCCTGGTGTGTGTGTGTTTGTGTGTGAGGTGCACAGATTAGCACCACCTTGCGTATTTCAGCGGCGGCCTCCTCGTCCAGGCTATTGATGAGGTCAGCTAGCTCCAGGCTCTGGGCAGTCAGCAGGTTCTGCCAGCAGAGCATGTGCTGGGCCACCTCAGCCCTCCCCACCAGACCTTCCTTGGACATATCTGACAGCTCACGCCGCCTCTGGTTGTGGATCTGCCACTGGAGAAGGGAAACAGGTGGGATTAAGGCCAGGGGTTCTACATTTAAAAGCCCACATGGTTACAGTTATGAGTAAGTACCGCAATTTTGGTTATTTCGTTTTTTGGTGGTCTCATTACCATATCAGAGATGAGCTCCCTCCTCTTCTTGACCAGCACAGAGTGCATGGCTCTCCTCTCTTGGTTCAGCTTGTCTTCCAGCCTCTGTCTAACCATGAGCAGCTCCTGCTGGGCCTTGTCCTGGAGCTGGTCCAGCTGCTCTGCAGGCAGAGTACTACCTCTGATGGAGAGCACAACAGGTTGGTCATGCGGGCTCTATAGACTTGTTCTGCTTTTAAGAAACTAAAGGTAAGATTTAAGAGCTATTATCAACTTTCAGGTTTTGACATCTCTAATACAAAATTAATAGTTATGAAAAGTTAAGGTTCCATTTGAGTCATTACTTTGAATGGTTGCAAAAATCTGAAGCCTGGTACCTCCTGATTTGGTTGAACCAGCAGCCCAGGTTGCTAGAGGTGCTGGAGAAGGTGTCAGATATGAGGCTCTTGAGGCTGTGGAGGCTGTGGACCAGGAACCTCCTCTGAGCATGACGCTCTGCCAGCATGTAGCGCTGGTTAGCTACCACCACGTCCAGCACCTCTTCCAGTTGATCCTGGGTTGTGGAAATTCAAATAACGCCAAATAAGTTAGATCTTTTACTTTCCTTCGTATTTTTCCATATGGTAGAATACTTGCTATCAGTACTGCTGTGAAATGTTGCACTGGGTCTTTCGTTTTTAATAACTGTAAATAGTTCTGGTATCAGAAGTGTAGAACATTACAAATATACGGCAAATAATCTAAACATTATACAAATATTGTAATATGCATGTATCTTTGTAGTGGTCAATTCTGGATTCCAGCATGCATATTAGGCATAGGAATGCTCCAGGTCAGCCTGTAGTAGTATTCATAATAGCCCTTAACACCATCACCATTTCCATTACCTGGCAGGCAAAGTAGTCGTGCTGTAGACTCTTAGCCGTGCTCTTCTCCAGCTCGCCCATCCGGGTGGCCTCCTCCAGCTCCTCACAGAAGATCTTGTGGAGCTCCACTCGCCGCCACTCGGTGAGCTGTCGCTGCACCTTGGCGGACGCCTCCTCGTGTCGGACCAGCAAGGCTCGCTGGAGCCCCCCCTGGGTCAGCTTGTGCAGCTTCTCCAGCAGGACACTGCAGCGGAGGAACTCCTGGAGGTCATGACATAGGATAGGGTAATGGTTAGGGTGTTGCCGAAAGGTACCGGGCTCGATCCCGCAGCCTAACCCATTAGGGAAACCTTGAGTAAAGATGCCCAACAACCTACGTGCACCGTAAAGGATTTGGCCTGTTTGCTAAGTGCCCAGGTTAATTCGAGATGTATATCAGCCATGATATGTTCTGAAATTAGGCAATTTGCGAGCCATTGACATCTATTATATTCCATAAGTGTAAAGCAGCTCCCATAACTGTATCTTTGTTTTGTCCACACAAGTAAGCGCATATGAACTGCCATGGCTATGTGGTTTTCTCCAATAATGCCTGCAAACGAATAAATCCACAAGTTTCCACATGGCTGCGTTACAGTCAGTTAAAAAAACACCCCCTCCTAACCTTACCCTTGCGACTTATTTAAATGTTGCGCTACACTAACAATTCAGAATAATCACAATACCTAAAACGCAGCCACCATCTTCACTCTTGTGGATTTGTTCGTTTGTGGACACTATTGGAGAAAACCTTCTAGCCAGGGCAGTTCATATGTGCAAACTTGTTTGGAATAGAATGAATTTCAATGGCTCAACAACTAACAAAAATCATGGCTGATTTACATCTTGACATAGACAATCTCATTAATAATCCTGGGGTCTTAGCAAACTGGCCAAATCCTTTAATTGCATGTATCTGAATGTTGTTTCCAAAGTCAGGTTGGATAAAGCATCTGCTAAATAACAAAATAGAAAATAGTTATTGCATGTTCATATGGGAAAAGCCTGGCCATGTCTTTGCTGAACTGATTCACAGAGCCAGCTGAATTTATTAGTCGTCCCCCTGGGTTGTACTAATGATCAAACCCAGATGGTGGATGCAAGGTAGCTTTTACTTACTGGACCTGGAATTACCATGTCATGTTTGGCTGAAAGGCCACTCGCCTAGGGCTTTTCCTGCATGTCAATTCTAACTGATCACGTTCAATAAAAGGTGTCCCAGACCGGTCCCAAACATTATGGAGCCGAGAAAGTGAGTATTGTTTTCTTTTGCACTCAAGTATCTCAAAATATATGTATAAAAAAACCATAATAAAGCATTAACTACATCCCACCACTTTAACTTTTTGAACTTCTCAAATGACCTCTAGCTTATGTCAACCACAGCCTTTGCCTCCCTTTAATCCAGGTAAAACCCCTGCATGAACCCTGTTACCCCCCACTACCTGTTGGTCTGCATGCTGACACAGCAGCTCAGTGCTGGCCTTCTCGGCCGCCTCCCTGCGGTGCTCGACCTCCATCTCCTCACGGGTCTCCAGGTTGCACTGGCCGGCCAGGGCGGCCATGCGGGCTACCTGCTCCTCCTTCAGCCGGCCCTCCATGCCCAGCAGCTGGCCGTGGAGCACGTTGAGCAGCCTCTGCTGGGTGTGGGTGCTGGCCTCGCCCAGAGAGCCCAGGCCTCCCAGCAGGGACACCGTCAGGTCCTTGTAGACCTGGACCCTGGTGGACTCCAGGTGGGTTGTGGCGCGCAGCAGGCTTGACATCTCCAGGCTAGGGGGGACAAAAAGAAAAGTGTGTGGTGGTTGGATATTTGGTTCATGTGGTTAAATGTTTTGGAGTTTGGAGTGGGATGGATATGGCATGGATTTTGTTTGATTCCACTTATGTATTCCGGGGATCTGTGTTGTCTATGTAAGCTATTTAAATGTATTGCTATTGCAAAATTCATCCATTGTTATTGACATGGTTGGTCGTGGTTGGTCATGAGTTTTTTTAGGAAGTACAAACACATAGATTTGGCATTAATCACATTACAATTACATTAATGGATGCTGGGATACATAAGTGAAAACCTATTTATGGAATAGTATTTACATACTTCTCCAGAGCTTGGTACATATTCTGAGGGTCTTCCAGCCCCATGATGTCCACCATCTTGTCTTCAAATGCTGCTTCATC
>JAOPJO010000025.1:10201225-10221519 GCA_027123675.1 Molva macrophthalma | reverse complement strand
TTAAATGTTTTGGAGTTTGGAGTGGGATGGATATGGCATGGATTTTGTTTGATTCCACTTATGTATTCCGGGGATCTTTAGGAAGTACAAACACATAGATTTGGCATTAATCACATTACAATTACATTAATGGATGCTGGGATACATAAGCGAAAACCTATTTATGGAATAGTATTTACATACTTATCCAGAGCTTGGTACATATTCTGAGGGTCTTCCAGCCCCATGATGTCCACCATCTTGTCTTCAAATGCTGCTTCATCTTTCAGGGTTTCACTCATGCTCCAGTCTGCATACTCTGGGTCTGACTCATCCCTGTTTTTCTAAAGCAAACCAATTCCCTTTATTAACTTCAATGATATGGTATGCAATTCATTACATTGTGATAGTGGTAAATTTCTACCGTCACAAATAAACAACAAAAAACAACAACAGAAGCGATGAGTTAAATGACTGCAGTATTTGGTAACCATTTGTTATATTAGTAAATAGAAGATATATGAATAGGATTAAATGGTACCCTTTTATGTATTAGATTGAATCTGGTCCGGGCACAGATGAGGTTCATGGCTAGGAAGCCCAGGGACAGCATCACCAGAGCCACCAGGAACCCACAGACAAATCCAGCTAAATGTAGTCCATGACTCGGCTCAATCTAGAAACAAAGCATCCAGCTTTCATCAATGCCCTGATAACACAACACGTTACAAGATAATAACGCTTTATTTAATGCCACCTGTTTTTCATATAAAAACTGAAAGTACATGCTGATCATTTTTTAAGAGGCACCAACAACATGTGCAAATACCAACAGTAGCTAGATTTGCATATGGTTGTAATATTCAATGGTTATTTCAGTGATGGAGAAAACAGTGATGGAGATCCAACTGCTCAGTACTACTCACCCTGTCTGTATGGTTTACTCTAAGGGTTAAGTTAGTCCTTAGTGGTCCAAACATTTGAACATCGTTCTGTAAGAGTCCAAAAGAGAAATCAATAATGTGAAATACCTTAACATATCAAATGTAATAATAATAATACTAATATAATAATAATATGAAACACACATACTATAGATTACATATTTAAAATATGTTGTAAGAGGAGACACTGTGATGTGTGTGACTGTGTGTGTGACTGTGTGACTGTGTGTGTGCGGGTGTGCGTGTGTGCGTGTGTGTGTGTGTGTGTGTGTGTGTGTGTGTGTGTGTGTGCATGCTTGTGTGTGTACCTGAGAGGCATTAGAGAAGCTGAGAAAAGCAGGCAGGTACAGCACATCACTCTTCTGAATTCTAATCTTTGCAGTATAGTTAAGAAAAAGCTGGGATCCAGCTGAAAGAAAAATAAAAACATTTGTATTCAAGAAGTAGCACAGTAGCAATTATTATTCATCGTTATATTTGAGCCCATTTCATTTAGTCTCTTGAGACCATCCTGATCTCGCAATATACGTTCTGTTTCACTTTGCACTTTCCGTCTTGCCTCAATTCCCCAAATAAAAAAATGACCAATCTGGGCTAGGGGGAGCGAGTTTCAGTTCATGACGAACAAGGAGCGCTGTAGTCCAATGGCGGTGCTCAAAGAAAGTAAAGAGGCAGACAACAAAACTATCCGACCAAGTAACTAAAGAATTATGTTAAAAGACTGACAGAAATCTGCTCAAAAGGCTTTTTCTCACAGAAGAATATAATTAGTATTTACTTAAAGATAGGGCCCCGGCCATATCAGGAAAATCAATAACGCCCCCGACAAAGGCCAGACTTATATTCATTATGAAACACAAACTTGAATGTCTGGATGGTCTCACAAGAATCACAAGACCCACCAGGCAGTGAGTCCAAGGCAAAGGTCTGGAAGTCTGTTTCCACCACTTTTCCTTCAGACTTCAGGGGTATGATCCCAGAGATGGAGTCCCGGATGGCCACCTGGGACAGGTCACCCGCCCCTACTTGGTCCAGGTTGTGGATTAGCAGGTAGAACGCCAGCTGGGGCGGGTCTGTGCCGAGGATTACCTGCTCATGAGAAAATAGAAGAAAAACAAATGAACATGACAGTTATTCAATTATAATTCTGTACGTCAGTTGAATAAATGGTTAGGTCAACCTTCATTGAATGAAGGCATTGCTTACCTGAGCACATTTCTTAAATTTTACTCCAAATGCTGATGGGTTTAGCACACTCTCAACCTGTGTAGGAAATACAGGCATATTACTTTAGAAAACAGAATCATATGAAGTATCTGATAGCCTACATAATTTTGAAGACTAAATAAGGCAGCATCCATGACACTCAATATCCATCATTTATTGGTCAGTACAGTATTCTGACCATGGTTGTAAAGACAGGGCAAGGTAAAGTTTAGTGTTTGAATCCTAACTGAAAGGTACTGGGCTTGATCCCCAATGTCTGCAGCCTACTATTAAGCATCCTTGAGCAAGATGCGTGACTCCTACCTGCTTCTCAGTGACCTACTTGAATTCACTGTAGGTTGCTTTGGATAAACTACTGAATAGTAGATAACATTGCAGTAAATGACTAAAATGAAGTGAATACTGTACCTGAGGCAAGGTAGGGCCGAGGCTGTGTCTGGTGAGGGTGCTTCTTGGTCCTCTGTGTAGTATGGTGTTTGATATATAGCTTAATGAACTGTAAATAGAGTGTCCCCATGGCCCAGAGGAAGCCATTGAGGAAATGGGCCCTTCTTCTCCCGAAAACTCCATGGCCTCATATATGAGGCCCCTTGAAGTATCTCCTGTGAAGTTATAAACAATGTAGGCCTAATAGTTAGTTTCAAAAGCTTTTTGTCTTTCTGGTGGAATAGCAGATTTCATGATCATGATTGGGTATTGGCATGCTCTGCTGTGCTGCTACCCAGTACGACATTGTAATTACAGTGTAACCACACACCACCCCATGCTACAGGCATAAATAGCATACGAATCAATTAAAGGGGGAATCAACGAACCATCAAATTTCTGCAAATTCACCGCAATCGATGAATCCCCATTGGAATCACGTTGGACTCCTCTGACCAGAGCCTAAACAAAAAAACAAAACAATGCATAGGCCTAAATTGGTTAGGTTTTGTGGGAATCATGAACTGTATTAGGTCTAAATGCGAGTATACTATTACTTGTTACTTGGTCTACGTAGGCGTACCTCTTGTTCTTCAGGGAAGGGGGACAAGAAAACCCCAGAGCTTGAGAGACCCTGACAACGCTCACAGTGTTGTTGTCTAGCCGTGTCTTCCAAAGTAGCGGAGTATAAAATAAATCCATACCCGGTTTCATTTGTTGAACAGCAACATGAGATGGGTCGAAAGAAAAGCGACAGTTGCAGATTGAGAATAAATATGAAGTATATTGTTACCACCGTCGCATTCAAGTGTAACTGACGCATTCGTTTCAATGTGCAACTCTCACAAGTAAGAGTCGCTAGCTTCTACTTGGCTACATTGTTTCATGAACCTGGAAAACATTACAAAACTTTTCCCTAAGAGGCACAAGTTTTCACAGTAACCCGACCCAAAACGTACTTTTATTTCCAAAACGCCATAGATTATGTGGCAGACTTCGAAAGCTTTGGTAGCTATATTGTGGACAAACTAACGCAACATATCGAACAGCAGCACAACAATTCAACTTCGGAATAGGTTTCCAAAAGTATCGGACAGGGGGATAGTCGAAAGGGACATATCTGCCAACGCACATGCGCACAAAGCCACCGCTGTAGTAAACGTCTACCTTTTTAAAGCCAAGTATCATCCCTTTTTTTCTCAATCCTCAAAACTTTTATGGCGTTTAAAGCATGCGATTCAAACAAGTGATCTCCGATAAAAAAAAAGTTTCTTACCACTACGCCACCAAGGCATTATACAAATCTAAATACATCCTTGCTCTATATGCGCATGTGCGCTTCCATCTGTGTCCCCTTCTCTTATTTTAAATTAGCCACATAGCCGATTATAGCCGATTAAAGCCGAGTTCCCTGTTGTCCTTATCATCCCTGCCGTTCCCTTTTCTCTGGACCGTTATGATTGACGGACAACTAATGTTGATTCATACAAATTGTGAATAGCTACCCATTTGATATAATTAGTATATCTGAACATTTGAAATGTAACTTTTACCAGCATATGTTGTCATCTCAGTTTATTTATGCAAAATTATGACTCAGATTGATTCTCATCTTCTGGAAAGTGTGTGGTGTGTTATCGCGTTGTTTTCTAAGTGTATTCTTCGAATGCAGGGTTTTACTGCTAATGAGGAGGGAGCGCTGCAGATGGGCCAACCACATTTAAATAGTTGTGTGGACGCAAGAGTGCTGCCAATGTAATGTTGTAGGCCATGCCCAATTGTCTCTTATGAAGCCACCCAAGTTATCTTGTGTGACTGCTAGTTAGCATGTCAATTTACTCCTCATCCAGGCCATAAATACATTTTCAAGTATCTGTTGCAACAAATTTGCAATTTAATTTCACAATGGTAAGTAATAATGAAGTACATTTTCTATGTTTATCAAGGTTAAATAGTCAGTTATCAATTCGCTCTGGGTTTTGTCTGAGCCCCTGTGACTGACCTGCATGTCCTCCTGGGTAGCAGTCAGCTGTTCTGGGACCAGCTGGGCTATGGTCACAGCCGCCAGGTAGGACATATAATCTTGGAGGATATGGGGGGAGGTCGACAGAGCTCCAGCCAAATACTCTCTAGGCATTAACATCGCATGGCGGTCCAGAGTGGACTTAGCCACCTGGAAGATAGAATAAGAACTTTTCAGTATTGATTTTTTGTATTGTTTAACAAAGCAGGACATACAAACATGTTAATAGAGGTAAGTGTATTAAAAAAAAACCACTAAAACAAAGTATGTGAACAAGATTCATTAATATTTATGCACACATATGTGAAACAATTATATTTTCATACAGTGGTTAAAGCTACAGAAGTGCTGCCACATTTGAGAAAATTGGAAATGTCTATCTTCAACGTATTTTAATTTTGTAATGTTGGTATACGAAAAGTATTTTATTTTGAAGGGACAACAGGAAACGTGTTTAATGTGATTTCAGCGGACTGCACAAAGTTGGGGAAAAAAGGCTCCTCCTTGGATTTAACGGGAATGGCATCATCAAATCTGCGTCAGTGGATTGGTACCATGTACTTTGTTGTTGTCCCTCGAAGTTACTTCTCACTCCTCTTCTTTACCCTTTCCTTTGCGTCTTTTGCAGTTTCACTGCCGAAGCATGTATAAGCGGACTTTCCGAACATCATCCGAGCAACGACTTTCATGAAGAAAGCACGAATAGTTTACGTTTACTTCAGCCTGTCGCTTGATGTGATTTCTCAATAATGACAGACCAGAATGCGGCGGCAGAATGCGCCATTGATGTGTTGGTTACTTTCCCCGAATCGCTGCAGATATTTACAGGACTGCTCACAGCATTGACTGTCTGTGGGGGGCTTTTTGGCATTGTTACCGCTGCTCTGTTGTATGTGTTCTGTCTGAAGCCCATGCATTTAACAAGACAGGTTAGTCACACACACACACACGTAATGAGACTTATTTTGACCACAACAGGAACGTAAACCATGTTTCCCTTCCCATTAGGGCAACAATGCTAGAAGATTACTTGAGCCAGTCGAAGAAAACGTGGACAACAATCAAAGTGACCGCTTCAGCAACAACCGAAAGGATGTAACAAGTTCCTCGGCTGCAAATGTAATGAGTTTAGGATGATGCTGCACCAGCAGTATTGATATTGATGACTCTTTACAGAGCATGTCATCAAAACATACAATTCATATGATCATGTTTGATGTGAATGAGATCACAAACTAAACATTTACTCTACTCACCCACATTGCCCAGGAAAAAAAGATGCCACCCATGAACAGTGATGTGGCTGCGTTCGCATCTAGAGCAAAGGTGGTTTACCCCATCAACCAGAAATACAGGGTAAGACCACCCAGACACAAACACATGCTGACTCAACATAGGCCTACACTTAAGGTGTTCTCGTTGGTGACAGAAATATTTACTTATTCAAGAAAATGCCCAGTAGCACTTACAGTATTCACCATGGCAATGATCAGATTAAGACATTTCGTAACAGTCAGTATAACCACCAAAATGCTAGTGTTTTTGTTTGAGTGTACATTTAGTTTATCGTTTAATATCTTGAGTAATAAATCGTAAGACGCCATTGAAAATCTTGGGATTACACACCAAAAAAAAACTACATATGGCTACACGACTATGTGTACAATACAATTTTAATAATGTAACTTAATGTTTTTGCTTGATGCTGTTAGCCGTTAGCAGATGGAGCATCCAATCCCTCGGTACACGAGCGCTCAAAGCTTCCAGCTGGCTCCAACGAGGACTCCTCCACCGGAGACTCCCTGAGCCAGGAGCAGGACAACGATGACAGCAGCCAGTTCATCTCCTCCTCTCTGGTCCCCAGGAGCCTCCAGAACCAGAGCTTTTCCAGGGCCCCCCACTACCCACACACACTCACTCAAACTGGGTATTGGTCTCTCGATGCTACTCTGGATCTCTGGTGCTATACTAATGATACTGTTTAGCCCTCTCTTTACTATGCATGTCCTGGCTAGGCATGAATTGCTTAGTTGAGTCAGAATGGATGAATGCAGCAGATCTTCCTCATGCATCATGTGACCATGCAGCAGTACATGTGTATCATGGAGAACCTGCTGTTCACCGACAGGGTGGACTCCCACATCCTAGCTGTCCATCAGCAGTTCTGTGCCCTGTAGCTCTAAGCTTACACACACGCACGCATGCACGCACGCAGGCACACAGGCATACATTCACACACACACACACACACACACAGACGCACACGCACACACAACCACACACCTAAATACACACCCCATAACAACCAGCTCTTGCATCAAGAATTCATCATTAGACATTTTTTTTACTTTGTGTGTGTGCAATTCAAGGTATACTGTAGAATTCCATGTTTCCAGGAGGCCATTTTGTTTTCTTGTTTTTGGAAGTATTAACATTGGAATCTGCAGGTCCTTTGCCATGTTGGTGTAGTGTTTTGTTTTATTTGTTTATTTTGTTGCAAACAAATGTTCTGATGTTCAATGCTGAGAAAATACTAGTTTTTAATGATTGCCTCTGATTGGCTCATTCCTTTTTTTTCTTCGAGCCATCTGCTGTGGTTTTCAAGCAATCTGAATAGCTCCTTTGTTTACATTTTTTTGAGCTATCTGATTGGCTGTGGTTTTCAAGCTATCTGATTGGCTCGTTTAAAAAAAAAAATTCAAGCATTGTCATTGGTGGTCCAACTTGTGTGCATTTTAATTTATTTATGCTCAAGGGATTAATCTACAATGAATTCAATGTGGTGTGGCCAATGAGAGCAGTCTTGCTCTGTGCTGTCTTCCCAGATTTGAGGGACGGATCGGTCTCTACTGTTTGGCCCTCCAGGACGTGCAGCAACAGTGCCATGACCTCCAGGAGGAGAAGTGTCAGGTGGATGAGCACACTGTTCTATTACAGCCCTGATATATAGCACTGTTTCTTTCAGTTAAATCTTTTAACTTGTTTCTACTTGTAGATCTTTCTCCGAATGGTGAAAATGATATTCAGTCAGCGGTTTCCAAAGAATAAAACTGAGGCAGACTTCTTCAAGAACCTCATTGTAATGCAGGAAAAGGTAGACACAAATTCTTAAAAACTTTTAATTCATACTTGATACTGTTGTGTATGTACTGATGCAGTGATGCAACAGTATTGCTGAATGTATAATAATGTATGTCAATATTGCTGCTTGATATACATATACCTGTATGAAGGTGTTTTTATTTTAACTGGATTTGTTTTCCTTGTTTATGATGTCAGGAAGTGGATACACTGAGAAAACGGTGGTTAACTGCCAAGACAGCCTCTGAAAAGAACGCTGAGCCAGATTCTCCCTGTACTCTGGAGGAGATAGAGAGGACCCATAAAGACCTTCTGGAGCATGGGCTTCAAATGGTAACTCATAGGAGAAATGTTCCTGAATCCAGTCTTGAACCATGTCAGAATGCCAATAACCCATTGATGGAGCATTGTAACACATCAAGAGACTATGTTTCCATTCTATGTTTTCCACATTTCCAATATACCAAACAAGCTGCTCTCGAGACCGCTTACTGCCCTCTTGTGGTACACCCGGGTGTCTTGCCACAAGAAGCAAGGGTGAATTAGCACTATAACCTTTGACGGCGTTTCTCAAATCATGGGTCAGGCCAAGCACCGGGCCATGGACCAGTGGGTACTGGGCCACAGAAACTAGATTGTAAACCTGGGCTTCATGTTAGTTGTTAAGTGAACCAAATACTCATTGATCCATCAGAACACGGAATTTACAGTCCACTAATCACTCTGAAAAATGATTGAACCAACCACTGATTGAAAACGGACACATGCTTAATTTAGTCATTAATGTTAATTTGCCAATTAAAGTTATGTATATGTTTTAGCTTATTTATATGTCTCTAAGTGGGCCCCAGAGGCTGAGGGTCAAGCGATTCTGGGCCCTGGCTTCAAAAAGTTGAAGAAAGGCTGACCTATGACATCCACTTCTTCTCATCCACAGACGGAAGTATTTGGCCAGCAGGTGGAGCACTTGTGCCAGCATCTGTTGGGTAAGGACAGCGTTCTACCGACAGTGGAAGCCCAGGCCATCATCAACTCTCTCATCCACACTCTGGTACTGCTAGAAAACCACTGGATGGCCGCTCAGGAAGCAGGCCTTAAGGTGAGAGGAGGAGAACGCAACAGAGGTCCAATGATGTGCATCCACAGCATGTTAATTCCTCTGTAATCATTTCAATATTTATTCTTCGCATTTCACCCAGCTCACCCAGATAACATCATTCATAATGACCACCATGGTTATATAAATTGTTTTAAGAATGCAGATTTTCTTCAAAAAATGTAATTAACTGTATGGAAAAGAGTATAATGAATATGGTTCAGGATGATTCAATTACTTAAATGCTTAATTAAATGCTTAATATGTTGGGAAAATAACTATTTAATTATTGAACCCACAACAGTCTCTATTATTATTAATGGAAAGTAATTATTTATATACAAACCGATTCTCCATACATACATTTTAGAAATGCTTGTGTTTTATTGATCCTTCTCTATAGAGCATCCAGCAGAGGCTTCTGTGGTGGGAGGAGTTGATGTGTCTTTTTCAGGCCAAACCCTCCTTACTCAGACAGGAAGTGTCTCTGAGGCAAGCCCTGGTTGCCACAACACTGGAGCAGCTCACCGGAGAAGACACCTTGACCTTTGACCTGATGGACAAAATGCTGTCGGAAATGCAGTGCAGTCTGAAGGAGTGCCTTGAACAGTGCACCGGGGGTAGGAGTGATGGTGTAGTACAGGCTGACAGTGTTTGTAGATTGAAGTGTTAATGGACAAAGATCACTCGATTTATGTACAAACAAATATATCGTCAATTGGGCTTCCAAGACAATCCACAAGTCATTCTCATCCCTAAACCGACTTTCCCACGTGTCCTACTTTTCATATTTCAAGATCCTCTCTGAAAATAGATTATTTTCCAGGAACCTTTTTTCCTTCTTAATTAAGGTCAGGCTCGTGCACCATTTGACTGAATGTTGTACCTGTTATTTCAAGCAGGTTGCAAGAAGTTTTTTATTTTAACATTCCAACAGCTATCATTTTTACATTGTGTGACCAATACTATGACTGCTATTGCTGCAATGTTCTATATTCCATTTTCTGGAAAACCAACTTTTTATTACATTTATTTTTTTTACAATTCCATTCGGTGGATGGAGTTAACATAGTTCAAAGTAAATAAATAAACATTGATTCATCAAATTCCTATAACTAGCACACGTTTATACCTTAACTAGCACACGATTGTTCACGCTACAGAGGACCAAGTATTGGATACATGAGGTACGAAATGATGTGCAGAATATTGGTATCCACAGTCAGCCATCATGTGGGTGTGTTCCAGAGAGTGTGAGGAAGGCCAAGGAGCTGGCGAGTGAGAAGTGGAGGAAGACCGAGAGCAAGAGGCAGAAGCTGCAGAGCAGCCAGGCCCGGGAGAGAAGCCAAGTGCTGGATTCAGCACAAGCCCACGGTGACCTACATCACTTCATCAAGGTCAGAACCATGACTTCATACCACTAAGCAATATAGTGATGTCGGATTGCCCTTGCTGCTGGCTAGTCTTGCTAACACGCTATACCATGCAGCATGGACTATAGGCGAACCAAGCAGGCAGGCAAGTCTTCCTTGATCCTCTCTTGGACAATTTGACAAATTGCCTTTGACACAGGTTATCATTTAAAATCAAACAAATCTTGTGATCTTTTTTTTCTGCCTCACAAAACCGCATTCATCCCCTGTCAACTGCTCTGCTAATTTGCGCTTGCTTCAACTAATCAAAACAAGCTCCGGGGCACCAAACACTGAGCTCTACAGCAATGAATAAAACAGACATGGTGGCTACAGAAAGCTGTATCTGTCTATCCAGTTGCTTTTAGTATCATGCAAATTTATAGCCCCAGGAATTTAAAAGAGATAGTTGTATTAGCACCATGGTCATCTGCTGTAGTTAACCAGGTTTCAGCGTTTGTTAATGTGTGAATCTTGATGACCCTGTCAGGTGTACCAGGAGCTGCTGGCCAAACACAAGCAGCAGAGCATCAACCTGGAGTTGAAACAGGATGACAGAGTGGTCGAAGCCCTCTGTGACCTATGGATGGTGGGTGTTTGTGTGTTTGTGTATTCTGTGTCCACATCCACACTTTTTTTTTAAGCATTAAAGAAAAATATATAAATATATTTATATTTAACTTTCCTGCCATTCCATTTTTATTTCTCTAGAAACTTCACTTTTCGTGGTCAAGAAGAGTGGGCGAGGTGGCCAAGAAGGTCTTCCTCGGCACTCTTGCTCCCAGGTCACAGCTCTCTGTTGAACACTGCAGCAAGCTGTGGTTGGATCTAGAGGAGAAGCTGGTCACACAGCGGCAGCAGGCTGAGGTTGGGACCAAGATGCAACTGGAGGACATGAGGGCTCAGATGGATCAGGATAGACAGGTAGTCACATCGGGGTTGGGGACAGCTAGAAACATCTTAAGCTGGTGTGCTTTAAATGTATTTCATGAATTCCTTGCAGTGAGCATTTCAATAAAATCAAAGCTAATGAAGGGCTACAGCCTTTCATGGGTCCGTTTAGAGCCGGGTAATAATCCACTGTTCTAGTTTATGATCTCTGTGGTTTATCATCATACAATACTGACTGCAATTCCCAGTTTTATAGTCTAATCATTGATGACCCTAAATAATCATATGGAAGGGAAATGTGGTTTCAGTCTCATACCATACCTTAAATATCCATATATTACTATGCAAGAAGGCTTCAAATGCAATTTTGAATTCATGAAAATGTATTTCATTATACTTAAGTGTGGGTGAGCATGTCTTCAAGAAGCCAATGCAACATGATCCGGCCTCTTCAGCGCCATTCTTATGTGCTTGTACTGCTCCAGCTCTGGTGTGAAGAGACTGCTGTGGTGCTGGCTTGCCTCACGCATCTGACAGAGCAGCAGATGAAGATACTCCAGACCACAATTGTCAGGCAGAGCTACATGCTGGACAGGTGAGATCAATACGGGATCAAACATCAGTTTGAATTAACCAGAGTCAATTCACCGCCCATGCATTATCTATGATTATACACGATGCCTTTATTGCTAAAAGAGACATATTATCTCTTGGATACTAGCTGTTATTGAGTGTTTGTAGAACAATTATATCACAACAGTGTTTAAAAGTAACATACAAAGTAACATAGTAAAAGTAACATACACTGTTTTCCAGACCAGTGGGGATGCTGCTGGAAAAGAAACAGGAGCGCCTCCTGGTGGCAGTGCAGACACATTTTGTGTCCAGGCACTTCTGTGTACATGTGCTGAGGGAAATGAGGCTGTCCAAGCTGAAGGCTCTGGCTCAAACAGACTTCAGAGACCTGCTGAGAGAAGACCACAACAACGAAAGTCAGGTTAACGATGATTCAGCCACTAAAGATCAACGCAAGGTGGGCACAATTTGTTTGTTTTTTGTTTTAACTGGCAACCATAACAATTAGCTCATTAATCATCTGATGCATGTCTCTACTGTAATGCTAGGTGCACCGAACACCTCTTGTTAGGTGCAGACAGAGGCAGTTAGCTATGAAAATGCAGACAAAACCCTTTTCGGTTTTCTCCATCGAAAACAACAAACACTGCAGTCCAGCCCCTCTTCCTGTTCAATAATGGAATGCAATTAGTCCCTGTTCCCCGGGAGCCGTGAGCCAATGTTTGCTCCATGCCAATGCAGGACAGCGGGACCAGCCTGGCAGAGAGACACCTGGGGGCCGAGAGCCAGCTAGTGGACCACAGCTTCCAGCAGGAGTTCCTCTCTGAGCTGGAGACGGGCACCGAGCTCCTGCAGAGCCACGCCCAGCTGTTGGTGGGCAACGCCCTCAGCCACAGGGTCTGGAGACGGATGGAGGCCACGCGACCACTTGAATGGCAGACCCGTCCACAGCGCGCTGATGGACTAAAGGTATGCTGACTCATGTTTTTATCCTCTCTAGTGGTCATAGTTTTGAGATGATCTGATTGTAAAAGAACAAAATGTGCTTCCACACAGTGCAGAAGAGCGGTTCATTTCCTTTTTGATCTCAAACTGTGCCTCAATGTATCTGTTCCACGTAATTACTGTGGTGATGCAATGCACTTAAGAGTAAATGTATAAATGTAAAACATGTATCTGTACTTTGCACTTTGGTACAATCATGTTTTTTTTTAAGGTGGCTTTTTCTTTCAACACAAACTCTTTGCCGGCCCGCTGTTCCTGTCTGCTGCAGCATCGCCTGGCCGACGCTGCCTCAGAGAGCGTGTACCTGACCAAGGACTCCCTCAGTGCCCTTGTTCAGAGTTACTACTCTCACATGGAGGACGTCACCACCAGACTGCAGGAGGAACAGTCAAGCGCACGGCAGTCAGTCAGGGGTGAGATGGAAGGAGAAACACACACAAACACACTCGCCATGCTGTCCATGATATCCCCCAGTTACTATTATTATAGTGTAGGTCTCCATATACATTTTACGGAAGTGGTGAGGTACAACGCTGTCAAAAACAAAAAGAAAGGAGAGAAGGGGGGATTCGAAGACGGTTTAGTTGAAAGGATGTGGGAGTGCATGGTCCAAGATTTACTTTTAAAATGATGTCTATTAACCTGCCAGAGTGGAAAAAGTGGCAGCCAAGCAATTGCTTTAATATATAACCGGAATTGTTTTACCTGCCAAATGTTTAAATCTATCCGCTATTGGTTAGTGGCAGGTGTTCATTTTGCAACCTGGCTGCAGCGCTATGGTAACAAGCACCTAAGTCATAGAGGATTTTTCCATGTGTGATGGGTGGGTTATTCTAAATCTTTATGCAGAAGAGAATGCGAGGCGAGAGAGCAGCCATCTCTTCCACCAGGGCTTGCTGAGAGAGCTGGCCAACTGGGAGAGGAACCTGACATCTAAAGAGTTTCAACAGAGGTACATCAAACCCAACGATGGAAATTGAAATACATTTCCATTTCCAAACCACTGTCACATCTCACTTGACCTTTTTCTATATGTTTTTGTTTTTGGGCTAAAAGGGTCGAACAACACAAAAGGAAGTTGCTGGAGCACTACGACCTCGGACAGGAAGTGCTGTTTGAGACTCTGAGGCAGCAAAGAGTTTCCCAGGACCAGGACATGGAAAAGGTCAAAGCACAGTTGCTGGTAAGTGCTGCACTTCCATGTTCCTTGCCACTCAAAATCATACAGTGTCTTCAGTCTTATTTGGAGAAGCATTTCAGATATCTTGGTTTTAATCGTTATCAAAATAAAATGGTTGTTGTAAGTAATGCACTGTTGGGTCCATTAGGAAGCAGAGGAAGCCTTTATTATGGAGGTGGCTGCCCTGGCACGAGTGTCTCTCCAAAACACCCGTCTGGACCCCACTATCCAGGAGGAGAACTCTGGTCAGGACTCTTTCTTTGATTAAGTAGCAAATATTGATCTAGACAACAGGAATAATAAATCCAGAGGAATCAAGAAAATTGTATTTGTATAGCCCTTGATCACAGTGACGGATTCAAAGGGTTTCACAGTCCTGCAATATACACCACCCCTTGAGACTAAGGCCTCTAAAGGGCAGGAGATCAGGGATCCCTCCTTCCTGAGAAGGTTAGGAGTGCAATAAGTGCTGGATGGACGGACATATAGTGGTAGCAAAAGACCTTAGCTTTGCCTTATTATGAGACCTTTTTAATGATAAATGATTTCTTATAAATTAACTTATTAGAACATTGTAGATTAGTACTGGGTTGAAGATCAATTCATTATAAATAATGTATAATATGTTTTTCTACACATCTATTTAGATCAATATGTTATTGTTGTTGATAATGGAACATCTCCACAGGTGTTGTGAGTCAAGACATCATGAATCTGCTGGCCCTGAATCCAGAGTTGGATCCTGCTTTGAATCCCTCTCTGACTCCAACAGTCCTAGCGACCATTCCAAAAGCACCACAGAAGAAGAAAAGAGAGCGTGAATCTCAACTCATCTGACATCAATGTTTTTTTGTTTTTTTACAAAACTGTTTCCACAGCAATGGGATATGTATTTTTGCTCATTTAATTTTGAAACTATATTGTAAAATTATATTTGTATTGTACATGTTTATCGACTGCATATATTCTTCTGCATACAATTCTTCAGAAATGTGTATATAAATGTAGAAAATACAGAGCCTTTTAAACAACATTTTGCTGAATTTATTTTTTTTAATCTAACAGAGCAATGTTTGACTACCTTGTACTACTTAAAATCCAAAGGCAAATGTTCCGTGTTACTTTTGGGAATACCCAGTCGTAAAGTAAATAATGCATAAATAAAGCATGCATTTTCCAGCCGTGAATACACCACCTGTTGGATCGAATTATCATGCGATGGGACCCAATCACGGTTCACAATACACTTCCACCATGTCATCATCAACTTTTCACTCTATCGATTCCCATGGATCCTGAGTACAGGAGGCTGATGGATGAGTTCCTAGGTGAATAGGAGATGTCTAGTCTGATTGTAGCAAAGCACTGCTACTCAGGGATGAAAGCCTCTCCCTCTCCCCTAATGGCGTTTTAAGTACAGCCCTTTATGGATGATAATGTAGGGTAATACTGACTAGCCTAGAAGGATTGACTGGCATGCTCTCTGTGTACACTTTTAACAGGACTCAGAAGTTCACTTCTGAATTGATGAGTAACTGCCAGTAGGCCTACGTTGTTTTTGGAGCCTCGGTTAGCAGAAAACCGATTAGCTTACATTTTTAATCTTCAATTCGTGAAAACACTTGAAAGGTTAAACCATTTGGTTCTCAGGCAATCTGAGAAAATATGCTGGCGTTGGACTTTAGCCCTACCCACTCAGTCAATGACGGACGGATCTCTTGCCAAGCACATGTCTCATCGTCTGATTTATCAATGCACGTTCTGACTTCTGAGTGTTAGGACTTTGCTGGTGTCGGCAGTGATATACAGGGGAATCCGTTTGGATAGAGGCTTCAGGTCCCTCAGGGGAGTGCAGGGACTTGTGGGAAGATGACCTGATTTCTAATTTTCTCCTCTCTGCCTGAGGTGTAGGCTATAGTCGCCGTTTCAAATAAAGTAGACCATCAAGGAAGCCGATATGATCGAGGCTGGATTTACCTGGCGGAATGTGATTTGGTTCGACTCTAGTTTTGGGCACTAATTTGTCAACCTAACGGGCGCAAGTTCGGCAGATGACCTCCCTCTTTCATTTGATATGGGTGAGTTGAGGTAACCATCCATATAGGCTACGTCCTCTCATACACTGTAGGTTTAAAGCAAGGCTATAGCTATGTCGTTTTAAATAAAACAGTAGCGAACAAGATTTTCTTTGGATAACCAAACACGTATCCTATTCATTTGTGCACTATTTTAATTGCCCATTGGTCATTAAGCGATTGTTTAATTGTATGAACTGTGTTATTCGCTTGTTGATTAATAAAGTTATTGGTCTATGGGAGACTATTGCACAGAAAGCTTAAATTTGGACTGCTATGTGTTTGTGATCCGCCGATGTGCGCAGTGTGTGATCGTCACCACATCAGATGGTCAGTTATTTTAAGGCGCTAAAACAAGGTCGCTGTTTCAGTTAAGAGTCAGACTCTACGAGATTTATTCTGAGCGAATCAAAAACGCTTTCTATAATGGGCATATGTCTTGATTTTATGACTGATATAGCCTACATGTAATCTACAATAACACGTGAAACCAACAATTCGCTTATCAATCGCCCATAGAAAGTGTGATTTCTTAAAATGAAAAATTGTATGCCCATAGATAAATAGGCCTGTATATTTATTTTCACGTTTTTAGTTCTTTAGTTGTTTTTTAATCGTATACATAGGCCTGATATATAGTCTAATTAATCAGAACAAGACAATATGTATTATTATCATCACTGATCCATCCCTCCATTTTCTTTACAGTTTAACAACCCTGGCACAAAAAAACCCTCTAGGTGAGCAGTCATGGCGAACCTACAGCAGGAGTACCCATTGGTCCTGCTGGGGATACTGGAAGAGCTGGCGAACATGCGCCACTGGCTCTCTTTCCAGGACCTCTGTCGTATGGTCAGCACCCGCTTTGATCTGGAGCACCTTGTGGAGCTCAGGAGCCTGCTGTTTGCGGCGGCCAGTCAAGACCCGTGCTTCCCAGCTACCCTCTTCAGGGACCGCGTTGCTGTCAGAAATCTGGGGCTTTCCCCGATAGGCGTGGCTGCGGATATCGTTACAATCTTCAATCTCATTCAGATGACAAGTGGTGCTTATGATGGCAACCAATCGACGAGGAGCGAGGCAGCTATCCCTATTGACCAATCACTGGGACCCTCTGAGCTAGGAGTCAATCCGCTGAGCTTTACTGGAAGGGAAAGAGCACGTTCCCACTCTGACATTGGCAGCAAGCCCATAGATCAGCACTTACTCTTCCCCAAATACAATTATTCAGCCTACAAGCGAGGAAGCCTCCCTCCGGATCCCATCTCACTCGTGTCCTCTCCTCCGGCCAGAGCAAGGGCTGTGTCTTTCAGCTTGCCGCACAACTCCCCTCTATTTGCGGGTAATCAGTTCACAAGCCAGGACATGCAGAACATGTACCTTCCCCTGGAGACCGACAGCGAGTCTAGCGGAGAGTCTGTCCCTCCAGAGGTGTTCGAAGATGAGCAGGAATCCGCTGTTGGTCAGAAGAGAAACATCTTTAAGAAGGATTTCCACAACCAGCCACCGCTAATACCCCAGGTGACTATTAGCAGTGAGTCTCCTAGTCCTGGCAAAGTGCAGAAATCCTTCGATAACCTTAGCTTTGAGATGCTGAACAACCCTTACCCATCACCCACAGCTGTTCAGCATTTACCGGAGCAACAGGTGAAACATGAGAGCTTGGATGACCTGCAGGACTCCACCTACTTTGGGCCGGGGTCAAAGGCTGAGTGGTCCCCACGTCACCTCCAACCCCCCAGGACCCAAAAGTCCATGTGGCCCAACAAGAGCCATAGTTTGGAGGACCGGGTCGGCCTGGGTAGCATGGGGTTGGGCTTGGAATCGTCAGGGGCTCCGTTCCCGCGGCGATCCTCCCCAGCTATCAGCCTACTCGGAGCATCCTTGGGAGGGGAGTTTAGGCATAGCGCCCTTGCGGATAGAAGCGATGGAGCCAAGGCTCAGGGAACCCAGACCGATCCCCCGGACCCTAGAAGGCTCCGCAGCATGGTCCACGCTGACCGCCTCTCCTTCATGACCTCGCTGGATGATCCCGAGTTCGGGGAGGATGACATTAGCGCCATATTTCGTTTCCTCGACGACATGAGCATGTGCGGTTCGACGGGAGTTCTGCACCCCAGCGAAGGAATGGCGGCCGTGAACCAGGACACCCCAGAGGCGAGGAGGGGTCGCCTGGGTCAACTTCAAAGACTCTTTCACTCCCTGGAGAGCAGCGACGACGGCCTAAAGGCCAGCGTCTGCAAGCTGCTGCTGCGCATGAGCCAGATAGAGCGGCAGCTTGACTCCCTGGCTGAGGTCAAGTCTGAGATCTCCCAGGTCCTCTCTGCCCTTCAGCGACTCGATGAGAAGATCCAGCAGCCCATCATCGGGGGCGGACGCGGCACAGGAGGCGGCCGATGGCTTGAGCCTCTCAGTGCCGGCGTATCCTTGTTCAGCAGCCATCCGGTAACTCCTGGTTCTGAGACCTCAGAGCCCCAGCCTCTGTCTGTGTCTGGGCTTCTTTACCCAAGGACCAGCAGCAGCAGCCTGGACTGGAGTCGGTGGAACACTGGGGGGCCAATGGATAGTGGCAAGGATCAGGGCGAGGTTTCCAAGGGCTCGAAGGAGGGGAAGAAGGATGCGTCCTCTCAACGTGCCTCCAGAGCCCAGGCCGAGGAGAAGATGATTTCAGATGCCAAGCGTCCCAGTGTGTCACACTCGGCCCGGGAATGGGCGGTTTCATTCTCTAAAGGCAAAGACCACAAGGCTTTGTATGAAAAAGGTGGACAGGTAAATAAACTGTTTATTTTCAAATTTTGTTAAACATTCTTTTTCACTCGTTTATCTCAAATTCCATTGCAAATCATTTGTGTGTGGGTGTTTGTGTTGATGGGAGGGTGTTGTGTGTGTATCTGTCAATGCATGTTTGTGCATAATATGCCATAATACATTTTAATTACTGAGTTTAGAATTAAATATTTTGATTAAATAAGTATTACAATACATACTTCTTGCTAGCAACAAAAATGTGTGTTTCCACACTCTCAAACTGCAAGGAACTTGTTATAGTATTTACAGTTTTTAGCTTACAATATTGTTGGTAAACACACCCTTATATGCTGTTTGTGATGGTGACCCAATGCTACTTGGTAATAATAAGGTAGTAATAGTTATAGAAGTAATTGATACCTGCCACTGGCATACTCTTTTATCCCATATTTCACTGGCATCTTAAAGCTGTAATATTCTTCACTTTTTCCACTATTCAGGTGGATCAGACCAACAGCACAACCAACCTGCTCTCTCAGAAGCCCCAAACCCTGGTGGAGCAAGTGTTTAACTCGGGCTTGTTCAAGCAGAAGGACAGCAGTCTGATGGGTGGGATGAGCTCTGGGAAGGTTGTGGAGTCTAGATTGTATGAGGGGAGGGGAAGACCAATCTGGGCGCTCAATGACAGAGAGTCCCCCGTCTCCCCTTTAAATATGCAGGTACGAACCGTCCTTTGTTGACCTATAAAAAGGCTGAAATATTTCTGTGGGGTTTTCAGAAAAACAACAACATTTGCTGGTTGTTAATGTACTATGAGTACATTGTTCTGTTGTTGAAATATTGCCAATTTACAAAGCGGAAGTAAGGCTTTTAGGACCGCTTTTTTTTACAGAAAAGAATGTATACTTGAGCAACATCGATCAATAACAATAAGTAAGTAAGTAAGTAATGCTTTATTTATATAGCACTTATTAAAACAAAAAGTTACAAAGGGCTTCACACACACACACACACACACACACACACACACACACACAAGAAATATAAATTAATAATGTAAAAATGAATTACAATATAAGCACAGCACATTGAGAGACAAACCAAACTAAAACAAAAACATAACCAAAAGATGAGACTTGTAGGCGGTGGGCCGAGGCCGCGTATCTGCTTTAGTTTTAGAAAATAATAATCACCATTAAGGGAGGACCTGGATTTCTAAAATTGTTAATCAGATTCTCTTTGTTGCAACTCAAAATTCTTGCACATTTTTCCAAAATCATAGCCTAAAGTTCATTAAACTGGCAGGCAAACGCTGCGGCCTACTATATCGAACCAATAGCACGCTAAGATACTGACAGAGGGATGTCATTAACAGATTTATTAACAGACATTATCAGATTTAGTTATATTGAGCACAGCTGTTAAACTGAGGAATCAGCGGATGGACACAACGGAAAACGTTAGAACATGGTAGTAGCAGCAGCAGCAGCACCACTCAATGTGTGAGGGTAAGTATTAATGTTATTGGAAAATGCTAGCTAGTTGTTTGATTTGTAAAACATTTTACTCTAACATATGGTGATATATATATATATATATATATATACATATATATATCTATACAGTATATGGTC
>JAOPJO010000025.1:10181329-10196249 GCA_027123675.1 Molva macrophthalma | reverse complement strand
AGAGAGAGAGAGAGAGAGAGAGAGAGAGAGAGAGAGAGAGTGACATCATGCACATGTCTCTGTGGTGGTTTCCGGGTTCTCTTCATTAAATCCTGCACATCTTAGTTACTGTGAACCCAGATATGCCAGCCTTGGATGATTAATGATGTTACTACATCATGTGCTTTGTCCCCTATAAAGAGGACACAGTAACTCACTGTCTCTTAGGGCTTCGAGATAACACACAACACATATTTCTAACCATATCTATCTCTTATGCATATCTATCTCTTATGACTTGACACACTTTCCACATATTATTGTTTTACATTCTCCCATGTTGTTTTGGTGGATTTATTCCACTTAATCATGCACATCTAATATAAAAAGTTGAATTGAAACAACTGTATTTAATATACATATATTACACAACACAAGATAAACATTTATGGAGAATAAAATACAATAGTTGTGATAGTAATAGCGATTTAACACAATAGACGGTAAAAGGTTGAGACTTATTACATTTAGGATGATCGAGTAATAGTACTGTAGTTACAAACCCCGTCGGGCGGTGTCGACAAAGTACAACTCCCATGTTCACCACGTCGAAGAAGAAAACAGGCGCTGTTTTTAAACTTTGAGGCAGAACTTCCGAAACTTTTGACAGGCAGGTGTGGCTGCTCGGTTGGTTCCTGTTGCCAACGTGGTGGAATGCTGTATTTAATGTTGTAACTTTAAGATTTGATGTCTGTAAAGTTACGTGCAACAAGACCTTAAGATATCTCACAGGTAACAACTAATCAATCAATTCAATCTTTTGTAACGTAATGTTAATCTTCAATAGCTAACGTAACGTTAGCCAGCCGTGATTCCAAATAGGGATAGGCGCCGTGAATTAGATTATCTGAATCCAAGACAGGATAATGACATCGACATTTAGAAATATCCTTAACGTTGTTATTTTGACATTTAGATGATCATCGTACCAGAAATAGATTCCAAACAAACAAAACCATTGACTTTACAGACAATGGTAATTATTTGTTAAATATAGGCATGTTCGTATACAAATCGCTTACGTTGAAGTGTTAAATTAGTGTGGAACAATTGGAAACCAATATCTTATGATCATATTAACTTCAGGCCGGTAAGCCAGACACGATGGAGATCTCAGTGCTGAACCTGTACGACAAGTTCCTGAGTCATGTGGACAGTCTGAGCGAAGGCATCGAACCACGTAAGTTTACACAGCTTTTACTTTGGAATTTTTCACCTCCGTGACCAGAAAGCCCAAACATCTAACCACTATTAAGGTGGGTATTGTCTTCAATGTTTGGCTCTGAAATAATGGCCAAAGTACGTAATAATAACGAGTGGTTCCGGTTGCTGCACCTACATTTTGACAATTTGTTTGAACTGATAACATTGTGGGAAATAGCTACCCTAGAGAAAAGTACAAGATAGAATATACCGGGAAAACATTTGTGTGTGACTGTGTAATGTAAGCAAGCTGAAGGCGGAATGGTCTGTGGGGTGGGGTTACAATTTCCATCTGCAAGTAGTGGGGATAATGGAGAGCATTTCCATTAGAATGCCTTTTTGTTTCTCTTCTCTCCTCTGCTCACAATACTCTTCTTCCCTTGTATTGGGGAAAGGTCTTTATTATTGCTATGCTAATGCATATTTGTCATTTGTTTATAATGGCTAATAAACAAACAAGTACCTATTAAATGTATAGGGCTATCATACAGAGGGGAAAAAAGTAACCTTTATACTACTTCTTCTTCTGTCCTTGTTTTTTAGAGTTCATCCAGATGGTGAACAGCTTCGAGGCGTGCCGTAAAAAGTGGCTCCAAGCGGACGAGGCGCTGGGCTCCTGTAAGGAGGTTCTGGCCAAAGCCGAGACGGACAGAGGGTCCTTGGAGGTCAAGCTGAAGCATGCTCGCAACCAGGTGGATGTGGAGATCCGGAGGCGGCAGAAAGCTGAGGCGGAGTACGAGAAGCTGGTGGGTTCTTCCATGCTTCTCTTCCTAGAACTTCTGCGCAATATGCTACTCCGGCTATTTACTGTTTAGGATAGATTAAAGTCAAACAGAATTTTAGATACGTAACTTTAAGGAGCATTTAAGGGGTTAGGGAATCTTGCTCAAGAACGCCTACAGGTAGACTGTAAATACTGGAGTTCGAACCCAGAACCTTTCGGCTGGGAGTTAAACACCCTAACCACAAGACTACCCTGATTTATAGTATGTGTTTATTCCCTCGCCTAAGCTAAATCTGATTATGTAATGTCTCTTGATGACGGTTGCGTGTAACATTTGGGATATTAACTTAAACCATTTACCCTGCACACTTTGCTCCCTTTTGCTCGTCTTCAGGAGCGTCAGCTGCAGCTGATTCGGGACCTGTTGATCTCGGAGACCCACAGCAGCAGTGTCCACCTGAGCGAGGAGCAGAGGAATGCCCTGGCCTTCCTCAGCGCCCACTCCCAGGCGGCCCAGTCCGCCAAGGCCAACGTCAACACCAGCCGCAGGTCAGAGCCTGCTGCCTGGGCCTGGACACCGTGTTCAGCCTGGCTAGGGTTGATTCACCCACACTTGTGTACCATTTATTTGATGTCAAGTTTGTTAACGTATATAACAATGGACTATTATTATTTTTTTCATTGTCTCATTGAAACATTTCAATTTTGCTGTTGTAGACTGTTGTAGCACAAGCTATGGGGAAGGGGGATGCATTTTTAGTAGTACTAATAGTGGCCACAGACAGACAAAGGTACATTGTACAGATTGTAATTAACTTGGTCTTATTGATTTATATTATTTACATCTTTAGTGAATTACCATAAAGTGACTTGAAGGTCATCTGTCTTGCCTCTATATATCAATAAGAATGTGCTCTAGAATGCACTCTAACCCATACCACTCTGAACTGAAACTTATCTCTAACCCCACGATAAAAGATAACATGCCAAAGTAAAAATGATTCAGATAATCAGTCACAGAAAAAGCACCTAGGTTGTTGGCCACGTTCAGTTGTAAAACATAATAGTAAAAGAGTTTCTAAAGCCCTTCCTGTCTTCCTTCCCTCACGTTACAGGTTAACCACCATTGATGAATCGGCCTCCCTGCTGTCAGACATTAGCTATGACCAAACGGATGACTCTCTGGTATGGAGAAGCGTTTGTTATCATTACCATGGTTCATTTGTACAATATAGAAAGCCTTTGTCACTGAAATAGGACATATATCAAGACAACAGCCTATTGTGTGGCTTTATACAGTTTGTGAAACCTTTAAAAATGTTTTGTATTTTCTGTTAGAAAATACATGTGCAAAAAGCTCCTTGCATAACTGCAAGTTGCTGTAGAATAGGTCAACCCTGGTATTGACTCTGATGTTAGTGATGTGATTTGTGGATCAGAATTTCAAGCTTTTATTATCTTTGTTCAATACCTCAGGACTGGGACTCCTCTGTCATTAGGACTGTGAGGCTGAAGAAACGCCAGAAAAGGGTGAGTGCAGCTTTTCTGTGGTTTAGCTTTCCTCTCAAAAGTTGATAGCTTTTTCTTTTGGTTGTAGTTTGGACTAGTCCCATCATGGGGGGAAGTGGCCTTCATAATTCTTCCATTTGATTTTACATCCCCAGCGGTCCTCTAGAAAACTCCTAGATCCTACCCAGCAAGTCGTGAAGAGACCTCGCTCCTCAGGGCGCAGAGACGCAGACAGGGTAAATACTGACCTCTGCTGGTGGACCTGCTCTACTACACCTGCAGCAAATGATTCCATACACCTCTATAACACGTCTGGGAGAACATGCTAGTTTAAAACCAACAGAGAGAGTAAACTCTCCTTTCTCAGGTTTCTCTCTAATGTGGTTCATGTACATTGAATGTGTGCGTTCATCAGGTGAATGAGTCGGTGGTAGCCAAGACAACCATCACTGTCCCTGCTAATGGTGGCCCTGTGGAGGCCGTCTCCACCATTGAGACGGTGCCCTACTGGACTCGAAACAGAACGAAGAGTGGTGAGGACATTTGCATGGGTCTCAATTCACTGAAATAGTTAAATACAGCAGAATGCTATATTCTGCTGTATTCAACTTTGGAGATTTGTTGAGTATAGTTTTGGTGTTTGACTGTGATGTGTCTATAGCTGCTGTTCCAGTATGGATGGATACCACTACCGACCAATCCGAGACCACCAGTGAGGCACCCAGCATGCCGTTCACCGAGGCCCCACCTACTCCCAGAAACCCCAGGAATAACATCGCTGCCGGGAAGAAACACAACTTTGTTCCCAAAACTGTAAGGCTTTCTCAGACATGTCCTGTGTTTTATAATACAAGCATACCTGTAATATAAGATATGTACTGCAGCAAACCTGATCTTGGATCCAGCAGTCCTACTATGTTATAGCAGAACTTCTGGGGGGGAGACTGCATAGAGCCTGGGCCGGAAACCAGAAACTGCAAGGGGTGTAGTTACGCCTTGTTTCCTGTTGTGAAAAACATATTTGCGCGAGTAGATGAAGCTTTCAGAACAAGATTTTGAGAAGTGTATTTCTAAAGTGGCCATTTGAAACCAGTTTACTACTCCCACCTCCAGCAACATGATTGGTCGAAACAAAAATAAAGCGAAGGAAAGTGAACCGCCCTGTTCACCCCGGATTCGAGCTTGTCTGCCATAAGACTTTGGATATTAAACTGATTTTAAAAGCTGATTTGTGAGACCGCAGCAACCCTTACTCATCTCTACTTCATAGGTCATCAGGTCAGAGTTCTGCCTGCCTTGCGGGAGAAGGACCAAGTTTGGAAAGGTGTATCTCCGGTGCCAAGAATGCAGGGTGGTCACCCATCCAGAGTGTCGGGAGCAATGCCCCCTGCCCTGCAACCCCAGCGCTGTTAGCACCCCCCTGAGGACTACGGAGGTACTGTACCTTGTGTCCACCATTTCTTTTTTTTAATGAAGAAAAAATGTTTTTGCTTTGTATTACGGGAATGAAATCACATTTTTCCCATTGACTTAGAATGGTGGTGGATCTTTTTGCACCCAAACTCCACAAACCGCCTATAGGCCGTTAGAGGAACTAGATGTTAGTCGCTCTGCCAGGGCTTCATACACAGGTGGTCATGTCTGCCGCTTGAGTCCTCATCAATGGTTTTATGTGACACTGTCAGCTGGTGATGTAGTGTGTGTGTGTGTGTGTTTTCTGTTTAGATGACACTGGCTGACTTTGCGCCGAGCACCTCCCCCATGGTGCCCCTCCTGGTGGTCTACTGCATCAAAGAGATCGAACGCAGGGGACTACATGAGGTGACTCTTTATTTTAGTCGGTCTATTAGTCAGTGTAATTTATGTCAGAATGACATAAAAGATGTTTAGATGTTAATAATTAACAATAAAAGATAATAAAAGATGTTTATAAAGAGATTTAACAATGTTTCCCTTATCACTAATGCATCCTGAAATGTTGCTTTTTTTTCTGGTTGCAGAGCAATGTATTAGTCAGTGGCTTTTGTTATTACAAATAAGAGCGTTTTTTTTTTTGTTTTTTTTCAGCTTTTCGGCTTTTCTCCGGTCCTTTTTTCGTGAACCGGCATTAGAATCGTTCAACCGTTAAGCGCTCCGTTTCCCCTCTGCGTGCAGGTCGGCCTGTACCGTCTCTCTGGCTCCGACCGCCAGGTGAAGGAGCTGAAGGAGAAGCTGCTGAGAGGCAAGACTCTACCGGCCCTCAGTAAGGTGGAGGACATCAACGTGATCACGGGCGTCCTCAAGGACTTCCTCAGGAACCTCACGCAGCCGCTGCTCACCTTCCACCTCAACAAGGCCTTCATGGAGGCTGCAGGTGGGTCCGTAGGGCATGATAGTCTGGTGGTAAGACTGCTAGCCCCTCCTGTGTTCTGGGTTCGTACCCCAAGGGGTACCTGATGCCTCTAAAAGTTGCTGTGGATAAGAGCGTCTGCTAAACGACTAATTGGTAGTAAATAGTCATTCACATATTAAAAGAATGACTTTTTTTCAATTAATAAAACACATTTCTTAGATGTGTTTCCTTCTCAAATTTGCAGTATGACATGTTCATGGTGTCTGAGAAGATATGATAAGGCAACGGTCATCTGCGTCGTAAGAATCAAGCATGAGTTAAAAAAGTAAAAAACAAACTCATACCGCAGTAATTATGTGTAGAAGAACAAAAGTAACCATGGCAGTGAAGGAATGTGGTAAAGTTATAAGTGTTGAGTCATACTATGGTGCCGGGGTTAGTGAGAATGACATATATATTTATTCATTTCATTTTTGAAATGTTTTTGCATCCAGAAATCCAGGACGAGGACAACAGCCTTGCTATGGTGTACCAGGCCGTCAGTGAGCTTCCCAAACCCAACCGCGACACCCTGGCCTGCCTGATGATCCACCTGCAGAAGTAAGGGGCTTGGCTCAGTGCCGTGTGAAGATGCTAAGATGCTATGTACCTTTCCCTATACTCTATGATTATTCCTATGGTTCATTGCTTCCCCCGATCTCCTTTCCCAGTCAAACCTGAAACTTAACCATTTTTAACTTCTTTCTCAAATTAAATCATTCCAAATACGTTGGTCTTAAACCAAAATGTATCTCTTTCTCAATCTAAACCAAGCATCATGAATAAACACCAGAAAAGTAGGAAAAGCTGCACCTCAACATCCAGGCACTCCATTGGATCCTCCTATCCCTTTCCTGCTTGCTAGGGTCCCCTGTGGGGGCAGTATATCTATATGCACCTAAAAGCCAGCTGCAGTGTTAACAGTGTATGAGATTGTATCAGTTAGGCTAATCCGTCTAGCCTTGGTCTCTTATATTATTTCTTGCTCCCAGAGTGTCCCAGTGCCCGGAGACCAAGATGGACATGAACAATCTGGCTCGGGTGTTTGGCCCCACCCTGGTGGGCCATGCCCTGGCTGACCCCGACCCCATGACCATCCTGCAGGACACCAGCCGGCAGCCCAGGGTACGGACCCACATGCTTCTCCACCCGACACTATAGACACCAGCCTTTGTAACTGTAGGTCAACTGGAGAGGCTAGTGGTTAAGGTGTTTGACTCCTGTTTGGCTCAAACCCAAATGTCTGCAGGCATACCTGTGCAAGATGCCTGAAGCCTACCGACTCATTAATCAAATGACACATAAAAGGGTTACACTTTACAATAAGGGTACAATACTGTAATTAACCATTAATTAACATTAGTAAATGCAGTAATAAGCATTATAACTAACTAATAATTAACAGTTGGCTAATGGTCTAGTAACTATTTACTTATGGTGTTTATGTTTACTAATGATGTTCATGTTAACTAAGGTAATGGTTTTCATGTTATCCAAGGTATTAATGTTAACATTATTTAACAGGGTTAGGGTTGGGATTAACCCTTAGGGGTTAAGGTTAACCCTAATCCTTTTAAATAATGTATAAATGAGTACCTTAGTTAACATGAATACCATTAGTAAATGATTACTAGACCATTAGTTAACTGCTTATTAACTTTTAGTTCATTCTTATTACTGCATTAACTAATGGTAATGAATGGTTCATTATTGTGGTAAACATTGTGTGTTGTGGACAGTGCTTTTGATGTGATCCGTGGGCCATTGTTTAATATATTTGTATTACCTTTTACAGGTGGTGGAGCGCTTGCTGAAAATCCCAGCAGCCTACTGGACCCAGTATGTTCCTCCAGAGAACATGGCCATGGACCACGGCTCACAACTGGACATGTCCATGAACAATGGTAATGTCTGATACTATTGAGCCACTTGAAAACATAACTCTAGGGAATTGGGTGGTGTTTAAATTCTCTTTTTTATGAAGGAAATGCCAGAAGTAGTGTAACGTCTTGTCGATGAAAGCTCTATAACGATCTCCTTTATTTATATTTAAAGAGGCTACGTAATCATTGACCGATGCATGATGGGTAATTCTGTGTATTTATCTGAACAATCAGTGAGCATCTTGGGGCCTGTCAACACACCGGAGCATCACATGATGAGCAAAACGCCCTCTTCTGGCTCACTGTCGAAGCGCATGATGCACACCCTCTCCAGCACCACAATGTAAGTCATCCATTCACTTGTTCATTTGATATTAGGGCTGGGCGCTAGGACACTATATAACGTGGGACGATTGAAAACATCTCGATCAATGGATTTAGGCTGTGTCTCAATAGGAAGGATGCTTCCTAAATGGGTGCCGAATATAGGTCATACTACTGTGTTGTAGGACTGTCACTATTTAGTAGGAAGCATAGGAAACATTCAGAGTAGGTACTTGGATTTGGCAACTTTTCAAGGAATCTTAAGATAGTTCCTTGGTCGTGTAGGTTATCCCATAAGGCTGTGTGACACAAGGACCATGCATAAGGAATAATTACATGAATTTGTCAACAATTTGTTTATTAGACTGCTGTCGTTTTTCTTTCACTTAGTTATTTTATTGAATCATTTTCAAGAACAAAACGATCAGCCAACACCTAGCATAGTATATTATGCTAGTACATATTTTTTCACTCCCCTTACTAAATAGACATACGGCCGACGTGGTTGTTTTTGCCTTGCACTTGATGCTACCTGGTTAGGCTGTCTCACTTTGTGAAGCACTTCACAAAGTAGGTACCTAGCAAGAAAGCTTCCTGAATGGCTATCAAGGATATAGGAAGCCTCCTCACAAAGAGACACAGCCATCATATGGATCACTGTCCCAAATCAGCAGAAGAACTACTTTATGGCAATAAAGTAGAAAGTGTTTAACGTAGATATACAGCCTAAAACCCTTTGACATTGATATAAAATGTCTATCGCTGATAGACATTTAGACGGCCGCGGGATTAGATTGCTGGTGACTCGCTGGAAGAGCTGGCATCGCTCACTTTAGCTTCGCCAGTGCTAAGAATGCCGGTGCATTCTAGAACACTAAATGGCAGTTTTTCCCAAGCCTGCAAAGCCAAAGTGTATTCTGTATTAACAAGGCTGTTGGCCCGGCAAAAATGTGTGCGTCCTCTTACCAAATTACTGATTTCACGCCATAGGAACATTGCAAAAGAAATTATATGCAGTGATTAAAAGATAGAAAACCCTGAGTTGTTGTCATATTGGAATTAAACTAATATATGATTCCTATTGTTTATGCTACAGTTATTTGAAGACATAATCTGTGTGATAACTATGATAACTACTGCAGGAATGTCTCAGTGTGACATAGTAGCTTCTACAGAATCCAAGTTTTGCAGTGAAGACAAATACTACACAAAATGGTTGTATTTTAGAAATAGGACCTGGGTTGCGTTTTACATCGCCATTAGACGTTTTATAAAGATGTCAATGTTTTTTAGGCTGTTTTACTCCTTTAACCAAATCCAAACTTGTTAGTCAATAGTTAGTTAATCTATTGTGCGAACAACTTTCTCACTTTCTCATTTTTATACAACAGACTGAGCATTTTGTACACCACTTAAATATCAAACGCCATAATTAATTTGCAGGTTTATCAAAAAATACGCAACACAATATGTTAATTTTAACAATTTAAACTTTTTCCATTGTATTTTCTTTTATACTTTAGAAGTAACTTTGTGAATGTTTTCTTGTTGACTCAGATTTGGGGCCAAGGCTAAGCCTGCCACCACTCCCTCCAACCGGCAGGTCAACTTCTTTTCTTCCCCACAACTCAAGTGAAATGCTGAAAAAATGTGTTTAATATACAGGCTTTTTATTCTATTTTTAATCACATGAATTTACTCGCAATATACTGTTCTCTATTTGCATACTCATTTGGGAGAAAAAAAATATAATTTTTGTTTGTTTTTAATTCTGTACAACAGTCTTGTATTTTAATTTAGTTTTTTGACCAAGTGTTTATTACGGTTTTATGTTTTTAACAAGGGTCTTTATATATGACGTTTTCTATGAAAATAATGCTTTGTGTGCCTTGCAGTGTTTTTAAAAGCTTTGATTACCAACGCTTTAATGATCTAGACTGTTGTATTCGCTCCTCTGTAATGAGAGAATAAGCTTTCAATCAATTCATACAAATGTAGGTTCCGATGTGTCTTACATTACGTGCATCCTGATCCATGTGGTTGTCATCACAGAACCAAAGATGTGATGGTATTCAAAAAAGAGATGCAGCAGGATTAAATTAAGGTACAAATAAGCCTTTGTTGCTCCCCAGCCTCCATGTTGCTTTTGATGGAGATCAGTCGCCATATCATTTTCTACCAAACTGACTACATCTTTTTACGCTTACGTTCGCTTTTATATTCATGTCACGTGCAACCTAAATCCTCTCTGCACATATACAGATTATAACACTAGCTTTGTTTTTGTTATGCAAACTAACACTGAATGATCTTTCCTTTTGGCAGTAGAATAATCTGTGTAAATATATATTTTCCGACACAATATGCCACAAGAGGATGCTATTGCACTATATTTTATATATAGCCTGTCTGTAAAGGAGGCCTTCTTTCTTTCTTTTTTTACATGAGATTAAGTCTACTACTGTGATACCCCTGATGACCTGTCTGCTTTGTGTTAAGTCTGACCAAAGGGCGATGCCACTCTATAAAAAAATGAAGTGTTATTCAAAAGGCCTGGACCTTTATTTCCAAATTTCTGGTCGTAAGTTTTGATTACTTGAGATGTTGAAGATGTTGTAAAGCGATGCTAGTGGACCGTTGTAAAATAAGTACTAAAATGTAAAAGACTGCATGGCAAACCTTCTTTTCACAGTCTCTAAATGGCGGTTTTCCACACTTCAGCCTCCTCGCTATGGAGTCTGTGGCCCCTGAGGCCTGTCAGCTTATTGTAGAGGGAGCAGCGTTTCATTTCAGATTCACTGAATTTAGGAGGATTACCAAAGCAAATGCCTACCTTTTATGATGGCACACAACCCAATTTAACTATTAACATCATCACTGTTATGTTCTATTCAAGCAGCGGGTTAGAATTGCACAAAACGGTATAACTGTAAGAGTGTTACATTCACCCCATTGTTCTCTATGTCTCTGGTTGGAGAACTGTTTTCGCTCACCCATTGCAGTTCCTCCGTCATGTGGACTAAATTAAGATGCATTCCTCTGCTTGAACTCAAAGGGAGATCAGACAAAAGGCCACATGGAGCTCAAAATACAACATTACAAAGACCTGTTCATTTGTCTAGGCAGGTTTCTACACTTTCCAGACACATGTAGCAAGAACCATGTTTCAGTTGTGAAGCGGGGAATCCAAATAATATACAGAACATTTCAAGTGAAAAGTAGGCGTACAACATATTGAATTCAATAAGTGTTACCCTATTAACTCTGTATTGTATATGAATAGTCAGTCTTCACACAGCCTTAAGCGTCATTCATGTTGACCACTATTAGTCTTAATTTTCCCTGAGTGTATCGAGTGGTTTGGTCATTGTTATTCCATATATGAAAGGGTGGCCAGATAATCCAATACGTCCGTACCGCTGGATGCTAATGCATTTTGGCGCTTTGTTCGAACGCTTATTACAGCCATCTCCTTAATCTATTGGGTTTCAACGTTATTATAAATTGGAGCATTGATAATTTATAGAACTGTTTCTAACGGTTAGGCTTTTGCAGCTGTGAAAAGTGGTATGCCTATTGGCCTCCTACAGCCAGACAAGAGTAAGTAGTCGCATTCACCAAAATTACACCAAAACAAGGCCAGGCGCTTCCCAGATGGGACCCTGGATGTCAAGAGTTTTTTTCCCCAAATAGTAGGCCTATATTCTCTTATATATTTCCCGTCACAGATGCGTATAGTCCTACTTGTACGGCAGCGGGAAAACGGCCAATCATAAGACTGACTTTCAAATCAACATGAATAGTTTATTACCCAGAGAGAGCGTCCCCTTGCGTGTGGATTTGGCTCCTTATCGTGGGAATTATGTGTTTATTTATTCTGTACTGACGGAGTGCCGTACATTCAGCAGCCCCAGACATCAAACAGCTGTGTAGAACTGTAGCTCGACATCCCATAATGTCTCTCTGTGTGTAATGATGGAGCACCCCCGTGCCGTGGGAATACCAGGGCCAAATGAGTAACTCGTCCAATTAGGAGCTGTTAAATAAATTACTGTGTAAACTCGTAAACAAACGATAACGTGATTTAAATGTGGCTTTTTTAGGCCGTGGATTTCATGCAACTATATGTGAAAAATGATATGAATGATGTGTTTGGAAGCTGGATAGGCTTACTACTGGTAAAGAATTATACTCAGTCCTACTGAACTAGGTGAGAGAGAAGGGATGTTTTCGTTCCCCTTCAAGGTTACCATTAATAGAGAGTAAACATGTATATGAATTCACTTCAGCCATTCTCTTGTTGTAGAGGTGCTAAGAAGTTGACCTTGACTCCCAAATCGGCGTTGATACCCTGTGAAACATGGAGGTAGGCCTACCTTGTTTTGACATTGACACATGCTAGTGAAGGCTGTTGATGTTTTAAAATGACATCAAAACAAAGCTTGTGAACCTTTTAAAACATAACAAAGACCAATTGATTATGTCGCATAATCCCGGCACCTCCTCATAAACCATTCGACATATCGGTTTGGAAACAAGCCAGGTGTGAAACCATCTAAAATGGTTTCATTTTTTCTCCCCTGACACATTGCCAGTGAATAATGTGATGAAGAACGATCAATATGTCCTTTCATCTGTGGAATTAAATACTTAAGACTGGATATCAAACAAAGTGGATCTTCAAACCTAACAATAAACTATCACGAAATGAAAGTTCTCTTCAATCACCTACACACCCACATAAATCCAGCGTGTTACCTACGACTGAAAGGGCTGCTTGGCCTTCAATGTTCTCTCTCTCCACATGCTATCCGTTCTCCAGCTCTCTCTTCCACCTCCCCCTCTCTCTCTTTCCACCCCTTCTTTGAATCGAACCTCCCCCCCCCCCTTACCCTGCTAGCACGCGTGGTCGATACCTTGTTACCGCAGAGAAATCAATTATCTGGACCAAAGCAACAGGGGGAAAAGGCAATAATGAAAGAATGCCCCTCCCTCCTGGATGCTCGCCACGGCCATTAAATATGAATTTAGCATCAGCCGAGGAGATTTATGGAGCAAGTCCAGGGCATGACTTCATGTTTTCTCCCCTCCCTCTCTCTTCAACTCTCGCGTTGGCTGTTTGACACACTGGAATCCCAGGTTATCAGTTTCAGTTCTGTCCACGTTTCACAGCCATAGCAAGATAGGACTATTTAACAATGGTTTGGATCTGAAGTTCTCTAGTGTTGATCTGAGTTTCCTTTTGATTCCCATGCAGCAGAGTGGGCTAATTAAGACATTGAGACACATTCAAAGGCCAGGGCCAGGCTAACTGGGATATTATATGTCTGTTTTATGCAGATCAGAGTAGATTATATATATACACACACACACACACACACCCCTCTCCCCACCCACACCCACACACACACACACACACACACACACACACACACACACACCCCTCTCCCCACCCACACCCACACACACACACACACACACACTGCAGAGCTGGCGCTGGCCAAGGCGGAGGAGGCGCTGTCGGAGCCCCTCCGGCTGTCGCTGCGGTCCAAGCCGGTCAGGACGGGCGCGGTGCGGCGCAGGAAGAGACCGCCGCTGGCTGTGCTCCTCATGACCCCCGGCCTGGCCCACGAGGCCCTGAGGACCGGCACCCACCCTGAGGATGAAGACGAGGAGGAAGATGAGGAGGATGAGGAAGAGGAAGAGGACGGCGTGGCGGAGCAGGGCATCCGGCGCATTAAGCACGTGGCAGGTTAGTGTGTGTTAGTGTGTTCGTCGTGTGTGTGTGTTGTCATTGTTAATTATGTTGTGTGTGTGTGTGTGTGTGTTGTGTGTGTGTGTGAGTGTTTGTGTGTGTTCATTGTGTGTGTGTGTTTGTGCGTGTATGTATGTGTGTGTGTGTGTCTATATCTGTGTGTCTGGGTGTCTGTATGTGTGTGTGTGTGTATGTGTTGTTGGCCTTGTTAATGGTGTTATGGTCCTGGGCTCCAGGCTCCACGCAGACCAGGCAGGTCCCGGACCGTCTCCCAGGGGGCGGGGGTGGAGGAGGAGGAGGGGGCCTGGCGCTCCATGGCGTCTCTAAGATGCTGCTCCTCATCAGCTATGTGTGAGTGGCCAGTCCTCCAACACACACTGTTGACTTAGTCTATGAATCTATATGATAATATGCCTGACTGGCATTTTCAGTTCAGCCTGACCTGTTGAGTGAATCTTGGGACCCCAAATTCATCACCCTAGTGACCACATTAAGATGAATAGACGCAACTTTATTTCCTTCTGTTTAATTATGTGCCCCATAATATGGCTGCTTTTATGTCTGCTTGCCATTTAAAAGAACAAATATAACATACGGTGTCTTATCATGTACAGTAAAATGAATAAACTCTTAAATGATATTATATCCTAGCCTAGCCTACTTGCGTGTCACAGGAATATGCACGTGGTAAATGCTGCTGATATGTATAGTATATATAGTATATATACTGCAGACTGATGAGGCAGAGAAGCTTCTTCTGCTTTCGATTAACCTCTAAACCAGCCTGCATTATCTCCTCTTCCTCCTTGTCATGCTTCTCTCTGTTGCACCGCACAGGATTTGTATAAGGTAGGCGGTATGTTTTCAACACACAGACTTATTTTTACTTGATTATGCATTTGTAGAAGTGACAATTCTGGAAAATAATGGACCAACGATTTTTTGATCAGCTAGTCTCTAATTTTTTATCAAAGAGATATGCAAACTTTTCGATTGAGATATGCTGAATCTCTCTCTCCACCTCTCTCCCTGCTGCTGTCTCTCTCTCTCTCTCTCTCTCTCTCTCTCTCTCTCTCTCTCTCTCTCTCTCTCTCTCTCTCTCTATCTCTCTC
>JAOPJO010000025.1:9841035-9850981 GCA_027123675.1 Molva macrophthalma | reverse complement strand
CCCCCCCCCCCCCCCCCCGCCGCCCCCCCCCGCCCCCCCCCCCCCCCCCCCCCCCCCCCCCCCCCCCCCCCCCCCCCGCCGCGGCGCCCCCCCCCCCCCCCGCCGGGCCCGCCGTGCAAGGAACCAGATAAGGACCCCTGGCCTGTTTGATGGGCCCCGCTAACCAATATGCAGGGGACATGAGACGAGGAGCTGGAGGGTGGCCAACAGGAAGGCGCGAGTGAAAATAAATGGGTGAATATCGCCATGTTACGTCCAGTGGAAAGTTATTCAGCTGTAAAAACGTTCACACACCAGAACGACCAGCGAATAAAACACCAAATCTTTTTTATGACAATTTTATAGAGCCGACTGACCCAGAGCAGTGACTAGCCTTGTGTCAGAGGTAAAAATAAGTACACTTGTGGGATAACTATATTTCTGGAAATATTTACCTCAGTTTAAACACAGCATGGTCTGTATATTTAAGGTTGGCACAGAGCCTGTTTTAAATGCAACATGATCATAGCTACTCAATTTCAGTGCCGGAAAAATGTCAGAAAACAATCCAGCACAGTCTGATGGATCAAGCTGAAAACAAATGGTTCTGTTCATGCTAAACTCCCATGTCCCTTGTCCTTCGTCCACTCCCTCATCCTTTCTCCCCGCTCACTAGCTCCGTACACACCTCAGTCCGCCGACGCTGGCTCTGTCCTTCCTCAAAAGCACTCAGCGCTTTGTTCTGCCCTTGATTCGCACACACTTAGCTAGACGTTCCTCGTGAACATTGTGTGCGTGTTTTCTTTTCACCAGGCGAACCCACGGAGTGGGTCCACTGTGTAAAGAAGGAGTAACATTTATTAAGTGACTGCTCAGGAGGCTTTTACGAGGGGTGAAACATATCAGCGAGGCTCAGCAGGAAGGAGCGGAGGTCATAATTTCTTAAAAGCACACAACAAACCACTTCCTACTCCCCATTTTATTACTATTTTTCAAAAGGCAGCGGGTTAGGCTGCTGGCGACAGGCAACGGCAATAAGAGAAGGTCTGCTATATTTGATTAGTCGCTGAGTGCTGTACCATCAGCAGCCGTAGAATCACCTTCTGGAACCTTCCTGTCTTTCCACCGTTTTCACATCCTGGCTTAACATTTATTTATTTTTAAAAATCAGGGCAGCTGAAAGAGTGTGATGCTTCTTCCTCCTTCGTTCTGGTTAGACAGTCAGTGGCAATGTGTCACTGAAATCGATTGATTGTGGTTAGGTTATAACCAAATAGAGAGCAATTAAAACGGACTGGGTACTTTAATGCTGTAGCAGTTCGGTTGCTAAATGATTTTTGGCTTCTTTAAAGGCTGGTTTTAAACATGAGTTAGTGTCATCGGGTGTAAACTACTTAAGGACATTTGAAGTTGTTATTTGTATGTTTGTGCTTGATTCACTTGTGTCTTACTTACACTTGTGGTTTATTGGTTCAGATAAGGAATACAAAAGGAGTTTCCGTTTCGCCAAACTCAATCTTGTGTCGATAACCATTTGATTAAACGCCTTTGTGACGTGATGACTAGCGGACACCGGTGAAGGGATTATCCTCACCTTCTTCTCCAGGGTTTTGAGCTGTTCCTTGTAGAATGCCGAAATGGTGGCCAACTCGCGCTCCTTCCTCTCCAGCTGTTTGGCCTGCAACAAAGAGACGAGGGGGCCGTGAGACACGAGGCAGGAGAGACCAGACGAGGAGGAGGAGGAGGATCAGAAGAGAGAGAACAAGTAAAAGGAAGAGAACAACAAACAAGAAGTACTGACAAGGAGATGTACAAGAGGTACAAAGGAAATGAAGATGGGTGAAGGATGCGTCTCTTACTCACTGATGGCACGTGAACTGTGTGTATTTACACAACAACCGAGCTAAGTAGTGCATTGTAGCAGGTTTATAGGGAATTTAGGAGGGTTCCGGACAGCTGTGTGCTTTTCATTGGGAAATCTAAACACGATTTTCCAGGAATACTATCAGGATATGTGCGTTTTATTACATCAACACCTGGCCTTAAATGGGGGGGGGAAGGTAACATGCACAGACATTAAACTGAAATCCTTCTTTCATTGTTGTATTAATGGTGGCATCGGTTAAATGGAAGATGGTTGCTAAGCAGCGGCTCGGGGAGTTGCAAGCCAAGCAGAGCACCGTTGAGCTCAAACGATTAACAAACATAAAGGCAAACATAAATGACTGTATATCTCCTTACTTATTGAAGTAAAATGGCCACTGGAAAAATAGTTATTACGCGTTTTAGAATGTATATTTATTTGCCCACGTCATTAAGGCCTTATGTTTATGTTTTCTTATGAACGTATATATAATACTGCAAATACATTGCACCACCACATCAGCACAATTTCACCCATACTATGACTTGAAATAAATATATTTAATATCTGTGAAAAGGATAGTTCCTATGCATGTGTCAGAACTTACATTGGCACAGGCACAGGGCTGCAGAATCTCGTATGGTAAGGTTCAGGATGTTAGGATGTGATGAAGTGCTATACCGAGAGAGCAGATAGGCTAAGGAATGGCCCAGGGCAGGCACAGTGGCAGGCAAGCAGAAAAAGAAGAAGAAGAAGAAAAAGGAGGCAGGCATTAAAAAGAACGAGATTCCACACTAAAAAAAACTAGTAGTTGAGTTGGTAATGGCAATGATCCAGCTGTAAATGTGTTGTTTTTGTACAGCACTACAGAATAAAGTAAATAAATAAATAAAGTCTGCAAATAATGCAGTCAGTCAATTTTTTTTTTTTTACAAAAAAACAAAGGAATATAATGTGTAAAGAAATGTATTACAAATACGAAAATGAAGCAAAACTGATATAATCTGGCTGCAAGGAAATGAAGAGATGATGCAGATCTGTAAAGAGAGAAAAGGTAGAAAAAGATGAGAAGCATGATGCGCATGTAAGACAGCAGCCTGCAGGAGTGTAATCAGTGGTTCCTGAGTAACAAGCACACACTCAGTCCATCCTCCCCCATACCACCCCCTTCATCAGTCCCCTCAGCCCACTCTAAATCAGCTCATGTATTTAGCATCGGCTACATGGTATATGAGACCACTAGACGCGGACCAGTTGCCCACAGTAAGGAGAGAGAAGTCATACTCTGTCAGAACTGAATATCGGTACATAAGACCACTAGATGCGGACTGGTTGCCCACTGTAAGGGAAGAGAAGTCATACTCTGTCAGAACTAAATATTGAGGATACTGAAAGTCAATTCACACCACGAAATTGAAGCAGATTTTTCCCCAAACAACTATTTTCAACTATTTCAACTATACACATCGTTGCGTCGAGAATTGTTCGTGTCTCATGCTGCTTATTTGCAGCTAATAATATAATCCACAGGATTATACAAGAGCTCCGCCTGTACCACGGCTGCTTCACCCAATATATAGATGGTGGTGAAAGGTTTTACGTAGCAAGTCAAATAATTGAATTGGTCAAGTGTCTGTGTCCGCAGACAGATATCAGCAAAAGCTAAAGCTGGGACACATTTCTTTCTTGCCGCAGGAAATTCCCGCAATGGTGTGCACTTCCATAGGAACACATGAAGCGTGGATTGTCACAGGTGAGAAATGAAGAAAAGCTCCAGTCACATTGTATCCCCTAAACCTTTTATGATGACCTTCAGGGTTCTATGTCAGGCAAAGTAAGACAATTTCCTTAACAAACACTCTGTTGTTGAGCTGTTGTTGCAAATGAGTAAGAACAAAGTTGAAAGTTGGTACTAAAATGCTTAAACACAGGCAGGTATTTAGGATGGTAAAAAGCTATGATTCTAGCCTTTATCCTGAAACAGATGGGACTGATGCAGCTGTTTATGTAATTGTCTGGTGTTTTTGCATAGGGTGGGGTGGGGGGATAGCTGGGGGTGGGTCAGTGAGTGGGGTGGAGGGCATCCTCTGCAGCTCATACATTACGCGCACTATGCATTTACCCATGTTACCCATGTGCATTGATATGAGTTTCAGTCAATGCTCAACTGGGGACCTGGCTACATTTTAGCACAGTGAAAGCCGACATGGCGGGCCTAACAGATGGCTATAGCACAGACACTGTGACATGAATTGTCTTCAGCTAATGGAAATACAAAGTGAACCGTCCCTGGGCTAAGAATGTGCTGCGTGATTACAGAACAACTCGGCAGCCAGAGACACTTTGGATGGGAGAACACAATGGTAAATGGGGTATTATTCCACATCCAAGCCGCAGAATGCGTGTATTGTGTGCTATTGTGTCTAAGTGTCGATATACAATCCATGGTCTACCACATAGACACAAAGCCAAAAAGAAATGCTAGACCATACATGGACAAGATAAAAGCATGGCAGCAGTGTTTTAAGGAATAATGAGGAGTGATTGCTGGCGTCTGGTTGTATATTACGGTGTGATAAGAATCACACATGGACAACATATCATGTACTTTGAGGACACTGGTTCTAATGGGAAGTGTGTCCACAGATGCACATACACAGCGTGCATACGCACGCACACACGCGGCAAAAAACACATAAATCAATGCATACACGTGCAGGTCTCTCTGTCTCTCTCACGCGCACACACACCACACACACACACACCTTCACATGTTAAATAACCTAACTGTATCCAACTTAACAGGCAGACGTTCCCAGCGGCTCTATCAGAGTTGGAGGCACATCTGCATACTGCATTCCCCACACATCCACCCTTCTCCGCAGCAGCTGTTTCACACTTACAGCCGTGTGCGTATCTGCGTGCACCCATGGTGTGTGTTTGAAATAAAAAAAGGGCGAAAGCCGAGAGAGCCGAGAGGGGGTAAGAAGGAGAGTATGTGTGCCTATTTGTGTGTGTGTGTGTGCGTGCGCGGTACACGTAACAATCACCTCTGCCAGCAGCACAGATGATGTGTAATTTTCTAGCTGAATAGCTCCCAAAGTGTTGTTGTGTGGAATGGTGGCAGCCATGCTCTCACAGCCCCGCTTTAATGCACAACAAAAACATGACGTTTAAATAGAGTGAGAGAGAGAGAGAGAGAGAGAGAGAGAGAGAGAGAGAGAGAGAGAGAGAGAGAGAGAGAGAGAGAGAGAGAGAGCGCAATAGGAAAGAGATAGAGAGAGAGAGTTTCAACAAAAAATACAAACATCATTGACACCTCCACTGGTAGTGCTGCTTACCCAAGCATCCAGTTCTGCTGGCTGGGAAGGAGAAGAGAAAGGAGACGAAGGAGGAGAAGATGAGGGAGGTGCATGAGAGGAGGAGGGGATGGTAACATAAAGGAAAGGTGCAGGATAATGAGAGAAAAAAAAGGTGCAAAAAAAGGAGAGGCATAGAGCACGTAGAACATAAAGGTGGAGAAGAAGGATAAAGATAGATATGACACGTGTGGCATGGAGGATGAAGGGAGCAGCAGAAGAGGAGGAGGACGGGGGCAAAACAAAGGAAATAAATTATGAGAACGAAAGAGGAAGAGACAGCAGAAAAAACATAGTTAGTGCAGCCAATCACAATGCGTGTTACGTTGACAACATGTAAGTCTGTTTGGAGAAACCAAGGGAGGGGGGGCTAGGGTGGAGATCAAGGCTTCCGCAGAATTAGTTGAACCGCGGCCATATTCTGTCATTGACATTGGAAAACGCTCAATGGATTGTGACTGATCGTGAATATTTTAACATCCAGTCAATGTTGTAAGTCCCATATTATCACAGTCCCCTGAAGAAGCTAAGACCTGACCTTTACTCATGATAAGGTAGCCTGAAAGTTCCACAGGTGTAGAGAAAAATTACATTGGAAATGTTTCACCCTTAATGTAATAATGTTATCTTCATGAAGATAACATTACACACACACCCACACACCCACACAAACATTGGGGGATTATAGTGCATTAAAAAGTGCTATATAAATGCAATGATTCATTATTATAATTAATGTCTTGATGTAGGATGCTTTGATGACTCAACACACCAACTCATTGACTCTTTCAGAAAATGCAAGGCAGGGTTAGACCCAGTGTTATATCTCCGATACACTCAATCCTAAAGCAATGAAACATGTTTATGTCCTCAGACACCCACGGACCCTCTGATTATATGTTCCAATAAGAAATTAACATTTCTTATTAGACCAAGAAGAAAAATCAGAGTCAACATGTTTAAGATAATCTTGAAGGGAAAGAAAACTAAATTGGTTGGCAGATCCTTTTACAAACAGCCCTTAAAAAGCCTGCTGCTCAAACAACACACACAATAAGGGGTCCTGTGACAAGATGAATGGATTTCTTTGATGCCATGCTAAATGCTATGCTAAAGTTTGGTTGTGTGATCTTGCTTGAGGTGATATATTTCATATATTTCTGTAGATACAGTCATGTTTGTATGTTGTGTTCTGAATTCCTTTCTCCTCTTGTCCATTCGATGTGCGCTCATGGTGCTGAACCACAGTTATGATGTATTTAATTAATAATGAATGATTTAATTAAACAAGGTTGTATGTGTCTGAATGCTGACATTGCAGCATTGAACATGTTAATGAGGTGTGAATGCATTATAAAATAACAGGCACATTGAGGGACACACAAACTAATTGACCCTTCTCAAAATAAAAAGCTACATTGCTGACATCAATAGGCTTAGGCAATGGGCTTTGACTGGCAAATACATAACATGAAGACACTGAACACATGCAACTAACTAACTAGTAGTGATTTAATTCAAGTGACAGTTTGTAAGTTTTACTAATGTATTTATACAAAATAAAAAAAAGTATTAAGGTATATCCGTAGTACATACTGATAGCTACAAATAGCAACATTCTCATATGTTCAATTTCACCCTAAACCTGATATATTGAATGCTATTTTCAAAGTTTTACTTCGGACCAGAGTAAAATCCTGTGCTGACTTTACTTTTAGTTACTCCAGGGGAGAAACTCATACTCCTCTTGCCCTGTGTAGAGGGGTATGAAATGACAGACACTAGCCTACCCTACCACACGGCACTAGTTGCACTCTTGCTTTGACAGAGCAAACTACATGGTCAGCACAAGCAATTGCACATTGTCACTTTAATAGTGTTAGAAATATGCAGAGAATTATCTAAATTGTGTTCTCTTAAAGGTGCAGCGTGTAGGATTTAGCGTCATATCAATGAAGCTAAATATTGCAACCAACTGAATATCCCACCTCAACTCGCCCTTTTCAACTACATTGGAGAAGCTGCGGTAGCCTGTATTGGCCTGTAAGGTGCCAGTAGGTACCTCTAAAACAATGTTATCGCATAGCATCGAGAAGCCAAGTTTCAAGTGAAGAGGTTCCTTGATAAATGTATATATTGTATTTGGTTATATAGTCTCTAAAACTACATAACTACATGGCGGTCACCATGGAAAAGTTCCCGCTCACTATGTAGATGTGCGTGTCTCCTTTTAAGTTAACAAAAACACAACGATTCTTATATTCATGGAATTATAGAATATTAAAAAAAACATACTTTTCTGCCAAGTCTGTTTTGCTAGATATCACAAAATTCTATACGCTGCACCTTTAGCAATAAGCTACTACAACTTTGCATCCAATTAAATGAAGACAAGAAATACGGAAATCACCTGACAATAATACAATATATTTGCTTTCTACATTATTTATGAACATATTGTTGACAAATATCTGTTGATCTCTTTGAAATGATCAATGGATCATTGGGGTATCCTACAATAGTATGTTCCTGCAAGAACGGAAGCTGCAGTTTCAGGGCCGCACTCCGTGGAGCACATTTCTAGGAACCTTTTTGTTACTTGGCGTCTCTGGAGGGCAGTGACCTCATGTTACAGGAGAATGAGGAGGAAACGAGTGAGCTGCAGTTTTACTATTATTTTGCAACCTTTTTATTTGACCATATAAAAAGGAACATGTTCTCAGTTGTCCTTTCTTTGTTTTATTTTGTTATAGGGCCGTTATTGAGGACCATCAGTCACCCTCAGCCACCAACACATAACCACCAGTGACCAGAACATGATCAGCCCGCGACCATGCCACAACCATAAGAGTGACCATCCTACAACCATTACAGTGACCATCCTATAACCATCACAGTACCCATCACAGTGACCATCCTACAACTATCACAGAGGCCATCCTGCAATCAGTTCAGTGACCATCACACGGCTGGCAAATAGCATTCAGTATAATAAAATGGGCATTTTTTGAATTCCTATGTAGTCAAAGCTTCTCTGATTTTGAGATCAACAGTTAGGTAGAAATACTCAACAACAATAAGAAAATCATGAAAACAATTGAGATTGTGATGGTGAATATTGTAAGATTTAGTCAAATGTTGTAATTCATATCTCCTAAATACCCCTTAAAAGAGCCTGCACTAATATTTAAGATCCTCTACTCATGATCACGCAGCCTGTACATTATAAAGAATTTATGGCACAACATTGTTAAATACTTGATACTGATCAGCCAATAACATTTCCAAAGGTGTGCATTATTTTTCACAATGGGACACCTCTGCCTTTAACAGTTCTTAAATCAATGCGCTACAAATCCAACAATAACAACAACAGTTGATAACGACTATTGACCAGATGTTTTCCTTACAATGCAAAAACAATATCCTCAAAGCACCGCAGAAGCATATTTTAATGTCAGCTGATGAGTCAATAAAAAAGAATAATGTTATAGATGAAACAACTAATATCTTATCATTGTTGGTAACTGTGGTATAAGTGGAAAAAACACTCCAAGAGTTTTTTTTCCTTACATATATATTAAGGCATGTTAACTCTCTTCACGCTATCTTAATGGAGATTCAGGAACCAAGAAAGAAAGATTCAGAAGACTGCTGTCACGCTACTGCTGTGTTATAATATCTTGCTGTAGAAAGATGCTTTGATGACCTGTAATTGAGCAAAGCAGGTCCACAGCAGTGAGAGAAAACGGATCGAGAGAAGGGCGTATTTGGTTTTCATAAAGACGTAATTGGCCAATTAACTATGGCAGCATATTGTAGATGGCCTAAAATGTATGCGGTGTAAGAAAAATACCTATATATTGCGGCACCTGTGTGGGTTTGTACAGTATGTGAATATGTGCATGTGTGTCCATTACATTTCTGAAACAACATCTTAGTGTGCTATTAAAGCAATATTACAGGAGAGGGTGTGCTTAACAAAAGCAAACAAGCATCGCTGAAGTGCCAATAATGACGGTGAAGCACACCCTCTTGGGTAATATTGCAATTATACCACAGGTACCAAAAATATATAATATATAATCAAAATAAAGTCATATTGTGGGGAAATTCGCTCTCAAAACAAATTCATTTTTGTTAGTTGTCGGTAGACTCCTATGCAACACAAACGATAGTTTATTACCCCAGCCAATAGGATGGACCTTTGTAACATCCTAGCAATGGAGGCGTTTTCTCGTCCCTGTTGTCGAGTCAGCCAGCTAACTTGAGCTATTGCTTTCTAGAGATCACATGCATTCTCAAGCTAGTATCACCATATTATGGGTTGAATCAATGGCGGAATAATATTCATAGTGATGAGGCATTTTCCATTTGAGCAAAGCAAGGTGGCTTTCATACTCCTTTGATCACATTCGAAAGGTCTTGTTGACCAATCAGATTAGACAATTGTATTCAGAGCGACTTATGACACATTCTTGCTCAAGGATTGGGGCCAGTGCTGTCCAGCTGGGAGTCCAACACCTGGTCCACTACACGATCCATCCTGCTGCTGTTTAATGTGTGTGTAGCATAGGAATTCATAATGGGTTTTTGTTATACGTGTTCATATATGTGGATCCCAGCAACTCTTGCATGGTGATGATACACACCAGTGTGTGGCCGTCTCAAGAATGACAACACATTGGGGTGTGAGTGGCAAGTCGAGGCAAGTGCTCCCAACCCAGCAGTGGACACACAACAG
>JAOPJO010000025.1:9812539-9831963 GCA_027123675.1 Molva macrophthalma | reverse complement strand
GAGAGAGAGGGAGAGAGAGAGAGAGAGAGAGAGAGAAAAAAGAGAGAAAAAAGATAGAGAGAGAGAGAGAGAAAAGAGAGAGAGAGAGAGAGAGAGAGAGAGAGAGAGAGAGAGAGAGAGAGAGAGAAAGAGAGAAAAAAGACATGCTGAAAGTGACAGGGGTCGTGATCGACTGCAAATTGAGTGTCCACTGTGGAGCTTTGTGCATCAACGTTAGCGTCAGCGCCGATGATGTCGCCGTGGCGGTTGACACGCTCCAAACACACACACACACACACACACACACACACACACACACACACACACACACACACACACAGGTGTACGACAGGTGCAGCTGAATGATGTCACCCGCAGGAAATGTATTATTTCCCACACCAAACGTTCCCCCTGCACACAGATCAACTCTAACAAACCCTGTCAACCCAGCCTTCCAAATCCCCTTCAGGGATGAACGTATGATTGAGGACTAGTTGATTCTCAGAAATTAGTAGCAGAGATATCGCTTCTCTCTTATGCCTTACCATTAATCATTTACTTAAAACCTATGGGAGTATTTCAACAAAATTCACTTCATTCAGCCTTTACAATGCAATAGGTGTGCATGAACAAAATAATCACCTCATGGCTTTCCATTAGTTATAAATCATTATAGAATGCTTATGAACAAATTTCCCCCTTTTGTCTACTTAGGAAATTAAGATTAAACATTACAGTAAGAACATACAGCATACAGGGGCTTAGTAAATTAGTAATATTTCATAGATAATTAGAGATATTTCAACGATAATATAAATAAATTGTCAGGCCTGCTGTTCCAAGGTACAAGCAGACATAAATCTCCCCCAAGGGGTGAATTAAGTAGAACTAGTCGTCTTATCTTACTCTATAATATGAATAATTAATTACATATTGGTGTTAGGGAATTCAGGATGTGTGTTAACAAGGTGAACATGTGAAGCTATGATGAGGCAATTTTGTCCAAAAATCCATATCACATGTAGGCAGATAATCATAATTCAATACAACAAATTCAACATTTGAATCACCGCCCTCAAGAATTGCATTTTGTAAAATTAGCATTTTATAAGTACATTTCCATAAAACCATCCAATAATGAGAACATTCGGTAAGACTGCAGCAATCACATAATTTTCCAACGAGCTTAGTTGACCTTTGCGCTGAATTTATACATAATGTGAATATCTATAATCACACCAACCAAAATCGTAGCGTTTGCACATGTATTTGAGTCTAATCTAAAAATAGCCAGTGAATGAGTTCCCTATTAATCAGGAGCATTTCCATACACGGTGGTTTATTTAGTGTGACTTTTGTTTGATTACAGTCAGCTGCTATGCTGTGATGATTATGTGTGTGTGAATGTGAAGGAACACAGCAGGCATATTCACAACCAGCATGGGGTCTGTTGAAAAGCAGGTTATATCAGTGAAATAAGTTGAAATATGGGTTGTTGGCACAGTTTTCTGAATGCTCCTGGTGTGCTTCAAATATATCAGGGAGTTCAGTGAGCATCTGAGTTCTGCAGCTTATAGTTGTTTTTAAACTTAAAATGAAGGCAAGGGTTTTAAGATGGGGTTAAGGATACTTTAGCAGCTGTAGAAAAGCGAAACTCCATTGTGTGGACAACAATAATAATATTTCTTACAAATTTGTATTTCAAATCAATAGAGTCACGCCCTGAACTCCACCATGATGGAAAATGAGAGTTGGCAAAATACACAACACACAACGACACACAACAAATGCAATCTTGAATCTACACGCTTGTGCCTTGGGCCTGTGTGTTGGTTGGAACACAGTGTGAAAACCGTGCTGTAAAATGATTTATTTTACACTGCAGGTTGTAGCATGGATATATGTGTACTGATAAGGACAACCGTGGCAGGGACTGGTCTTCTGATAGGATGGTCTGCAAAATGTTAGATAACATTTTAAGCTAACGCTAGCTTCTCTGGAGCAGAGCAGAGATATTGGTTGAAGACTCTTAATCTGACCAGTAGAGGTTGCTGTTTACATGTATATATATTTATATTTGATATACTGTACAACAGGGGTCTTCAGGGGACCCCTTGGTGGATTGAGAAACAGAGCAGGGACCCCATATATATATATACATATATATATCAAAATGCTTTATAAAATGCTGTTGCATTTTATGCCAGGGCTATAGGCCTAATAATATATTTATAAAGTCCTATTAACCAATTAATACAGCCAGCTTTGATGCTTAGTTATAAGACATGTAGACATAATTAAAATCAATGTATCAGGCTTAAAATTATAGTTTTTATTTATTTAAACTGTCAAATACATTCATAAGTCATGTGAGACAATTACTTTATTTAAATATTTTTTACTTAAATTAGGAGATGGATGTGCTCCCTTTGTAGTACACATTGACTTGAAGGTGGAATTTGGGTGAAACCCCGTGGTAACCCCGTGGTGACAGAAATAATTGGTTACTGCAATAAATTGCAAGTAGAAAATATTAGTAAAAAATATATTTTTACCAAAGAAAATACAAAATTAGACAAAAATGTGTAAAACATTTTGAGGACCCCCTGTGGTACTTCCCCGGACCCCCTAGGGTCATGGACCCCCCGGGTGAAGAACTCTGCTGTACAACGTAATTGAGTAAATAGGGGCAGGGGTGTGAAATAGAGATGTGTGTAATACATTATGTATTAACAGACGTTTCCAAATCTGACAGGCAGCCATTTCTGAAATAGGCTATCACGATGAATTCGATATGCTTATCCTTTATACATATGATACACATTAATAATAACACACCTATTAATTGACATATGATTAGCATTATCATACACTCGCATAAATGTATTTGTCTTTGACGGACATAGTTAGTTATCAATAATGGAAACGAAAAACGACAACAAATTGATTCCGTCCTTCTTAAATGGGATCTCTATGAACAGCTAAGCTTTGTTGATATGGTTTCTATGTTTCTATTTTAAGTACTAAATGCATCCCAGAATGTTTCCCAAACACTTATGATGGTGTTGTCGATTGCATGTTGCCAACAGAAGGATAAATGTTTCATGGAGCCAGCACTGGGCTACCAGTGACAAGATAACAGGCCAAAGCTAATCCAGAAATAACTCGTAACTCATTGAGAGCAGGGCCCTACAGCTACTCTGCTAACTACACACTTTGTCACAGCAAGCTCATATAGGATTACTACTAACTACTACTATTACTAAATATAAATATAAATGTTTGTACTGCAGTGAGAGAGCATTTCTACTACAAATGAATGAATTAAGCCCTTTTCCCCAGGGCTCCACTGAAAATGCTTACACGTCAGCTTTCACAGGGAGCGTCTCAAAACATTTCTTTGTACATTGAAAACGATCAATGTACAAAACATTATGCCACCATTTATGAGTGAAAGAGGTGGTGAGTTGACTGCGGCATTCTCCATCGAGGGCCCAGCAAGTTTTTGTTTGGACGGAGCCACCAGAAGCATCGATTATGGTGCTGCATTGGCTGTGACACTGATGGCTCCGGTGGAGCTGAGGAGTTAGCATGCAGACCAAGGGTCGTTCAGAGGGAACCCAAGCAAAGTTTCGGACCGTGGAACACCGTCTGACAGCAGAGAGTTGAAGCATCAGTGTTTGAGGTTTGGAAAAGTATTTGTCATACAAATACAGATACTCCACCTCACAAACCACAGTTGGAAACAATCATTTTAAATTTTGAGTTGGACTGGATCAGAATCACCCAGGTTCCCTTCCCCCGTGACTCCTGCATGAACTGCAGCTCTATATGCTAAGATGTAATCAGGGACAAAGAAGAGAGCAGTCTAGCTGAGTGTTGCCCTAGTGGAGACGAGCGTTACAACACCTTGTTCCAGTGTGACTGTTTGAGTGACTCACCAGTATCTTGGTCTTTTTCAGCTCTTCGTGGGTTCTGCTCTGCTCCATGATCATGGCGGAGGTGACGTCACCAAGGCCCTGGCATGCTCCTCCTACAGCAGCAAGAGCAGCAACAGAGTCCCTCTCCTTCTCCCGCTGAGCCAGTCTGGCCAGCTGCTCCTGGACCAGGGCCTGCTCCTGCTCAAATCTCCAGGGAAACACAGTTGACTGAATTTAAACTGAAGCAAAATAAAAAATACTAAAACAAAAATGGTAAAACAGAGACACTGTAAGGGCAACCTATGAACTACGTGTAGAAAATAATTACTCAAGATTTGTTCCAAAAAATCGTACATCTTTATTAATAAAACAGGAAACACTTCGGGAACAAAGTCGGGATATGTTTATTGTACACTGACCTTGGACCCCCCCCCTCGTATTAATATACCCTGTTTGGACGCTAAACTCACTGCATACACACCGTAAGAGATTGTGAACAGGCTCTAAAAAAAGAGTATATAGTTTTCCTTATGTGGGACTAAGCACAACCTGGGATAGCTGTCATTCACACTCGGGCTGCTCCAAGTATTTTATATAAGTCTGAGGGATTTAAGAAAGCCATTTGTCAGTTACACTGAATTATGGTGCGCGTGACCTTTGAATAGCATGAATGGCCGTGTGTAAGTAAATACCCTGCAGTGGACATAATAAACCACCAGCGTTAACAGGTCATACATTCCAGTGTATACATGCATGTCATTTATTCATTCCACTACTAGACTCTATATTAGCACCAAGTGACTAATGTCCATTGTACTTGGCTAGGCCAAGGTGAAATGAAACAGGTTGAAAAACAATCGTTATATCATTATATCAAATGGTATTTATATAAAAGTTGTCTACATCACTGTAAATGTGGTTAACTTATTAGGAGGAAAAAAAGGTGTGTATGATTATATTTATCCAGCCAACTGCAGTTATTTTTAGTATTCACACTCTCTGTGTGTGTGTGTCTCTCTCATACACACACACACACACACACACACACACACACACACACACGCACACACACACACACACACACATTATGTGTAAAATAATTGTATATTGTATGTGTATATTATAAAATAAACCTTTTGGGTTGATGGTTATTTGTGTTAAACTTTGTGTTGGTGAGACGATGGTGAATGCTGTACTTAGTTGTCATTCATAGAATGCCTTATAATGTCAACTCACTTCTTGAGCATTTCCTCTTGTATTTCAGCAACTGAAGGACCTAAAAAAAACAAAGTTTGATATTAATCTCAAGATTATAAAGCGGTTCTATAAACCTATGATCAGTTAAAAAATACCACTAGGAGTGTTTATGTAGGCATACTCAAAATACACATAGTAAAAATGTAATAGCCTACTGTTTCATAATTATTATCTAAAAACGTATACGGTTGCGCAGCACCAAATGGGATTTCATCAAACTCTGGCTAGGTCGTACATACTTGGGGGTGGTTTTTGGCGGTCTGGGTGAGGGGGTGATCTCTTGCCCTCAGAGGCTTGGGCCTCCCTCATCCGCCGCAGCACTTCATCTGACAGCTGGACGCGCAAAGGAAAAAGAAGAATACACACGAGACACAAAAGCTATTCTTTCCATTACGTGCAGTAGGCTACTACGTACCTAGGCTACTTGCCAGGTTCGGCGCAATTAGGAAAATAGGAGCACAAATCATCGTAACGTTAAAAAACGTAGGCCAGTTCTCTATTCTGATCAGCCTTTGTGCGATGGGATAGGCTAGTTTAATTGCATCAACATGCTTTATGCATTTGTAGGTGGATAAATGTTATACATCATTTTATTTATTTACGAGATATTTGTGGTTCATGGATTTCGTGCCGTTATCTACGTGTAATAAGCAGCAATGCACTGTAGTTACACTACAACCACTATAAATCCTTACAGTATTTTACTAGAGCCAGAATAGCAATGTTACATTGTTGACAGTCCTTCTGCACGTGACACGCCGAATATATTATTATTGGCCCGTTTGTCATTGTGTCTGTGTAGAAAATTCTCGGCATTTCGCTGTGTAAATGTAAGCTAAGACGACTCACACGTTTAGAAAAACCATTAACTTAAGTTAAGTATAGAACGCTACATGAGAACTAATAACACATCTTCGGATTCGTTGGAGGAGGAATAAGATAGGCGTTTCAAAAAACGCATATTTAAGAAACCTCTCGTGTGGCCGTCATTCCGTCTCACGTTACATGACATTGTAATATAACTGGACCACGAACTTTGTCAATTGTGTTACCTTCACTCCTTCAATGACTGTGACCTTCTCCTCTTCGTCCAGACCAAAAGACACTTTCCGCGACGTGCTTCCATTGCCCCCCATGTCGGTTTGCCTAATTCACTTCGCCTGTCAGGATGAGAACCACTATATATATTGTGGAGTCACCAAAAGGAAAAGCGACATAGGTCGCAACATACACAAACCGGCATATAGAATACGCCAATAAAGGTCACTCGAGGATAAACAGTATTCACACACATCATAGGTTGAGAAAAATATTACGGACCCAATTAGATTTCATTATGTATCAATGGTGGACAAATGGTGTATGGGAGATGTAGTCGCGTAGTCCACCGTAGGTCTGCACTCCATGAAAAATATTAAATTGATTAACAAATATGTTTAGGACTACAGGCGTTTAGGTTGTGTCGACAACCTGTCACACAATTGTCGAATAGAAGAGAAAAAAATGTAATCGAATGAAATAAGAAATTTGCTTGTTTTTAATACCTTGCGTAACCAGCAGGCGGAGTCGTAACCTAAATCATACATTTCTCTTGACACAATTCGCAATACGTATACTTTACTGTTGCTCCTCCTTAAAAGTTCAACCCGTTAAAATCACCATTATCAGTAGCATATACTATAAACAATGTAGCTATAGCATATTGGTGCGGAATCGTATATATCGTTATTGTGCCCAAACACAGAGCCTGAAACCTGCATAACATTTAAAAATAATAATTTTAGCACATTCACTCAAAATTATATGGTTAAATCTGAAAATCCAGACAGTGTTGACAGCAATGTTTTTTTGACAACACTGCAAAGAAATATTTGGTGTAAAAATACACATAATGATAGAACACATTTGTTATATCGATTCTGCATACAGTTCACTCTGAGATGGAATGCACAGCACAGTACAGCTTTTAATACATTCATATTTCCAGTCTAAATGTATAACTTTTCCAGCACTATGTCAATGGTCACAGATTACTGGCTCGCAGGCATAAAGAAAAAATAAAGTTATTTGCTTAATTGGAATGTTTAGCCATGACATCACCAAAATGAGCTATTGATAAGATATGGAAATGAGTACCTGCTCTTTTAGATAAAGCTCTATTCGAGTCATTTAATTGAATTTGCTGAATACAATCCTGCTGTGATAGACTGCAGTATATAATCGCTGTAATTTTATATGCTGAGCAAGTGAGACAAAAAACAGCATAGCCCTAACATCTATCATTGATCTGTGAATACCTGTTGCATACACAGTGTAAATACATAGTTTGTCACAAATAAAGACTGAACAACAATACGGAAAGCACTCTTATTGTCTCAAGAGGGCAAATAGAATTGCATGTCCCAAGATTGGAATGTAGATGTTTGCTTATAAATAATTGCACCTTCTGGGAGGAAATTATATCTTTCTATAATGATTGAATGCAATTAAGTGCCACATCTCTCCTCTTGTGGCCACTCCATCTCAAACAGGGGAATGATTACTTGCCCTCAAAGTGAAACTCTGCAATAAATACAAGGGACTAAGAAAAACACTATGGGATGTGCGTCTTGTGTTTCCGCCACCTCTAGCCGCGAGTGTTGCCTGCTTTAGTAGCTAGTAAAACTGGTGTTCCTCCTTCACAAAGACATAAGAAGCCAGCGTTTTTACAGGCATTTCCTAAGCCCCACTACAACAGTGATACAGATGACACCACGGCACAGCCTTTCACATGTCTACAGGAAGAGAACAGCAGCACTGCTTGCAGAAGTCCAACACTTATACATCAATGGGAATGCATTAGCGTTAGTCCTTGCTAAAAAAAAGAAATATCAAAAAATGGGTGGGAGGTACTGCCATTCGACACAAGGAGAAAATGAACACCAAAAAAGGCAGAGTTCATGTCAGCCATAGATGGAATTGTACACACAGTTAATACTGAAGAGCTTTTCACCAGAGACTCAGTGCAGACTACAGACCCCTCGACCAGACCAGATCAAGAGGCCGAGAACACACATCTGGAATGAAGGCAGGGGAATGAACCAATATGAAATGCTCCATCAACCATTGGGTAGCCATTGTGAACCATACAGAACGAAGGTGTTCTTCGTGGTGGACGACGAACACTGCTCCGGCAGTCACATACTGAAGAGGGCTCTCATTCGTCTGTTAGTCACACCAGTGGCTTGCAACGTCCCCTCCAAACATCTCCTCTTTTTTTAACCTTATCCTGGCCGGACTGCTTTTTATATACACCAACAGCACCAATCCTCAAGCCAGAACTCCGTGGTTCCATCTCTCTCTCTCTCTCTCCTTCTTCTTACACGTTGATAGGCCTCCAGCGGTTGATGCTGAAGACGCTGCCGGAGACGACGTCGTCCAGGTAGGCCCCTGCCGTGGCGGGCCCCGAGCCGTCGATCTGCGTGGAGGAGTAGTAGAGGCCCTGGTCGGGCTGCTCCTTGCGGCCTATTCCAGTGGCAGAGGTGGGAGGCAGGTGGACGTCGCTATCCTCGGGCTCGTCCATCTGGGACTTGTAGGAGAACAGGATCTTGGGCTCTGAGCTGTAATGGGCGAGTGAGGAAGTGGTGGGAATCACAATAGATAAAGGAAAGAAAAAAATGGATAGTTAAAAAGGGCACATGATTGAAAGTCACGCTAATGGAGAAGGAGCGTTGTAACAATAGATAAGCGCGGTGTAACCAAGGATACCAGGGGCGTATGGAGCTGCCGTTACATACCCAAAGAATCTCCGGAGGAATGTGATGTAGATGAGAGGAGCGAAGATTGAGAAGTAAAGGAAGGTGGTGACATCCACACAGCTGCAAAAAAACATGAACATTAGCAAGCCAACAATCAAACAATTTTGGGACAAACGCTAATGACCATAAAAATCAGAGAACCACATTAAATATGTATATAAAGTTTCCAATTTCCACAACACTTTGCTTCAACAACTTAATTGGATTAATAACCTTAACTCACTACTAACTCTTACCTTCATGGCGGACATAAAAAGTGTACTAACCATAGTCCCTCTATGATCCCAGCACAGAGCAGGGCACTTCCAAGGCCCTGGACGAGGTTCAGCAAAGAGAGAACGGCAGCATACACATAGAAACTCTTCTTAGCTGTGAAAGCACACAAAAATAGTTGAACCGACTGATCATTGGAAATCATTTCTGAGTGATTATGGAATCATTAAAAAGGTAGACGGAGACCTTATGGAGACATTTTGTTTATAATTTCAGAGTTAAATACACGAAGATCACATAAATCAAATGTGTCACACTAACTTTTGAAATCTCTCTCATGATGAAAAGTAATTCTGCTCCAAACTTACATGGCAGAGATATCCTCTCTCTTAATGGAGTTTTAGGCAAGATGACGATCAGAGAGTACACCTGAAAGAAAAACAAAAAAAATACAAAATACAATGCAGTAAGACAAACTGCTTGAATGAACAGAAAAGTACGAGTTTAGCTTTTTCCATTTGCCATCAGCACACGTCTACTGACCAGAAAGAAGAAGCAGGAACTGGCTAACCAGAAGTGTCTCCCTCCGTGGCCATAGATATTAAAATCCTCCGCAGACAGATGATGGTCTGGATACCGAATCTCAAGTGTGCCCTAAGATGAACAGAAAAAACAAGGGTTAGATGGTGCCTTTTCCTTGATCTAAAGAACAAAGGGCTCCATTGTACAAGGAACATCCAAAATAAACAACCCTCTTCAGGGAGAAGCGACAGCAATAAATAAACACACTCCATCAGCTTGCAGCAAAATTGCTCCTTGTTGAGCTAAACCGAACATGTGACCTGCCCAAACCAAATTATCTATATTTAGAGAGCTATAGCATGAATAACCTCATTGTTGTCATTGGCAGAGCTACCAATGTAGCTGCGTTTCTCAATACAGTATTCAGAAAGAACAGTTTATAGTCGCCGTTTCGCCGTCAGATTACTGTGGACGACAGTTGACGCACTGTGCCTACTGAGCTTCAACTTTTCAGATATGCACGACACACAACAAATTGCCATGTGAAGCCCTCTGTGTTTCGGCATCACCAAAACGCATATGACTTATTACTAGGGGTGGCACGGTTCACAAAACCCACAGTTCGGTTCGTATCACAATTTTAGGGTCACGGTTTTCGGTTCTGTATGGTTCTTGTTGTTATTTTTTCTTTTAATCTTTGACACTCCAGAAATATACTTGTAATATGTAATATACTTATAAATATGCTCACTGGTATGACTTTCATAAATGGGGCGGGTTTGCAAAACGCAGCTTCTCATTTCCCACTCCGAAGTAATGTAGTGAGCGGTCACTGTGAGGAAACTTTCAGTGGACCTGGAGGTCCATCCATCTGTAGTGAGAGCTATGTGGGCTGTGTCGGACAATTCTTTGACAATTTCTCCTCGTGTCTCATCATACAGTTTTGGAATTACAGTGGTGCCGAAGTGTCGGCGGGAGGGACTATTATACCGCGGCTCGAGTACTTTCATCGACTGACGAAATCCTTCACCCTCAATCACGCTGTACGGCTGCATAGCTTTTGCTATAAACATCCCCAATGCTTTAGTTATGGCTATTGCCCTGTCCGACTTATCACTGAGAGGCAGCTTAAATGCTGGGGCGAGTAGAAGTTGTTTCCTAACCGTAACCGGCTGCTCTCTCTTCCTTACGCTGTCTACCGACACATTGGGGTGACGTCTTCTCAGATGAACTGACATATTAGAAGTGTTGCCCATAGCATATTGAATGCGTGTTGCGCAATGCTTGCACAGTCGCAGTTGTTCTATTGTTTTATTTCCGCTGCGCAGTTCTATCTATTGTTTTATCGAGGCTGCGCATGCCATGAACCGTCGAACCGTACGACGCACACATTCTCCTTTTTTCATGAACCGTGCCACCCCTACTTATTACAATAATAATTATTATAATAATAGACAGCTACCTGTGTAATAGAGTAGGCCAACGCGAGTACAGCAGTGATGGCCAGCACACGCTTTATACTGGACTTGCTTTCCAGGTGCCCTGAGAAATAAATACATGCATGAGAGGACACACACAAACAAACACTGCATAGTGACAATAACACCCTTTCATTTACACTACAAGTCAAGAGGAACCAACAATAAATAGGAGACGTCAGGGAACTGAGACTGAGTGCATGCTCCTACTACTACTTTTAATAAAATTAAACCATGTGATCAGACTCGGAGCACACTGACCAAAAGCAAGGCCCAGGATGATGACGCTCAGTTCAATAGCCAGCAGGAAGAATCGAGTGATCTCCCACAGCACCTAACACACCACACACAACAACAGATTAGTCACCACATACATTGGGGCTGCACAATTAATTGCATGTTGATCAAAATTTTGGCCACAGCAATTATGTAATCATGAAATGTCACAAGTAATGCATAACATTTATTATTCATAAAAAGAAAAAGAAAAAAACGTTACAACTCAGCAAAAGGCACACTAATAAATAACCTGGTTGCCAAATTATCAAATTTAATTCATAATCTGTCAATCACAATGACAAATCAATTTTGGGTAGAATTAACACAATCTCGGGCTAAATAATCACAACTATCCTATTTGTCATAATCGTGCGCCCTAACATACATACCACATAAATAACAACCATCAATTACACAAACAAAACAAAAAACATTCCCAGTACTGGCATTAAACATAATGTTCCCTTGTGGATGAACACAGAGTAGACTTCCCAGAGGAAATAGCGAGCTTGGTGCTGTGCTCACCTTAGGGGTCTGTCTGGTATGCAAGGAATGTCATGTTTCCCCCTTTCAGCATAAACGCCCTTAGAAGTCATGCAGAAGCTGTACTAATTTCTGGGAGTTGCTGGGAGCTTCATATAACACAGTGGTGTCATTAAGATTCCTATTGCTTATTAAACTGGACCAGGCAGCAGGAGCTGTCCACAATAGTGGCTGTTTATGTCCCAACCCTACTCAATGGAGTTGCGGTCTTCTGCCTCTACTACAAGTATTTAGTGTGTTTAGTCATGTGTTTTTAATGAAGTGAAAGTTCATCTGTTCAATGCCTTCTTTATGTTGGTATTTATGCTCATTAGGAATGGGGGATGAGAACAGAACATTTTGAAACCAAAAAAACACACACATGCAAATGATGGGCAAGGCACTATACCTTGTCTATGATAGTGGCAGCGCTGGACGCGCTCACCGTCATGGACACTATGGCTCTTGTAATTCCCACCGCCGCCACCACAAAAACCTGAGGTCAGACAAGTGACATTGGGCTGAATAAGTATAAATTGTTAAATTGGCCTAGCAGTTAAATTGGCCTATCAAATTTCCACAAAATTAATATTAATACAAATTCATCTTATATTTGGGCTTCTTCAACATGGCTTGTCTACCTTTCCCTCCAAAACATTGTTATTGTCTGAGTGGCGCTTATGTTCATGAGACTTTGTAGAATTATAATTTCCTATGAATAGAATCAAATGTGTAGGTGGCCATTATCTATAAAGTTATATTATATCACAGGTCAATGCATAGGAGCCAATATGTCTGCCAGAGAGCACCCTACCAGCAGGTAAAAGGTGATGAAGATGGGACTGGAGGTGAGGCGGATCTTGGCCCTGGCGGAGGGGAGTTTCCACATCAGGTAGATGAAAAACGCCACATTGGGCACCAGCAACAGCAGGTCCCAGAAACGCACCCTAATGTTTAGGAGAAGGATTTAAAAAAAATGCATACACCGGAAAATAAGACAGACATATGCTGTTGAAGTTGTGCTTCTTGTATGGTGACAAACGTATGTGAGGGAGGCTTGTGGATTGGAAGCAACAGGTACAATATTCCTTTTAAATTCTGAAAGAAGGGACAGTGGGCAAAATGTGGAATTGTCTTTTACACTATGCTTTACCTTGAGTCCCCAATGTCCTCATACAGAACCTGAAGACATCTGTGGGGCTTAGTGATGTTGGCCTCAGAGTCGGGTTGCCAGGTTGGGAATGTTGATATGTTCTCCAAAGGCGAAGGTGTAGTGCTGCCATTAAATTGCGCAAATCTCACTACGTCCAGCATGATGTCGAGGCCTGGCAGGAGAAGGTCAATACAGTACTATGCCAACTATTAGAATTGGCCCCTGCTACGGCAAAAGGCCTATGTGACTTGTTAATAGCTATGAAGGGTTTATTTCCCCTTTAGGGGACACTGGTCGTTATGCGACTGTGATAGAGAGAGAGAAATGGGAATTGGAGCGTTGTAATATATTTAACAATAGAAGCAGGGATTTATATTACTTTTATTTTGAAATTCGGGTCATAAGAAAACAAACAAAGCAGTTACATAATATTTAGTCAAAACAACGTTAGGAAGGCAAAGCCATCGTTACTCTCTCGTCGTAGACGACACTAGTGCCTTGTACAACCCCTGATCATGGATAATTTTATATGACAACATCGGTTTGTGTTGTTTTGGAAAAACAAACTCAAAACAAACAGTTAACAACGCATTTGTGGACGATTAGGGAAGCTGGAACACAGTGAACCAATATGAGACATGATTACAAACTTATTCTCTTTAGTGGTCGTCTTATCGAGTCCACAAATTCAATGCGAAATATATATCCACTGTGTCTGCATATCAGCCTGGAAGCTAAAGCTACGAATAGTTAGCATTCTAACACGTTGAGCTAAATGTAAATCCATTCGACTGAGGGTAGATAGATATATCGTAAGGGCGAGTGCTTCGAGCTACATATTATATAGACGACTAATCATTATTTGCCTTGCGATTACAAACCCCAACATAAACCTAGATACGATAGGGAATTTTAAGGAAGCAAAATATAACTTACCCATTCGAAAGTAACTTTGTCGAGAAAATGGGGAAATTCACAAAATAAGCTATGAGTACACGATATGAAAATTATTTTAAATTCAACGAGGTCGATCAATAAACTGAATATATTGACAACGACATCTCTGTTGTGGACTAGCCGACGCTCTACGACTACGTTAGCTCACCAAATTCCCCCAGTGGTCAGCTGAGACACTCTCCGCTGGGTATACAAGTTATCGCGAGAGCATTGAGCAATGACAGAGAGCGAGCCTTTCCTTTTTTTCAAGGGCTGTAGGTACGCTGAGAGAGCATCCTGAATTATAGCGTTGTCCCGGTCTACCGCCAAACGGTTTCCAGTCTCTTTTCCATATTATGAGCTCTGTACGCCAGTTAACAGTCCCCCCGGGCGAAAACCATAAGAACATGACAATTATATAATATTAAGAAATATCCGAAAAATGTAGCCAATATCCCTCTCTTTTTGAAGTCCAGCCCTCTCTCGCTAGTAAACCTATATAACTGAGTCCCGCCCTCTCTCTCGCCAATAACACTCATTTGGAGCATCCCGTTCCAGGCGTACCGTCATGACTCGAGAACGCCTCTGGACGAGGTTAGGCTGTGGGCGAGGTTCTGTTCCCGAGGTATCGATTTCCCTGATCAAAGCATGACATATTTACATAGACATATTATTAATTTAAAAGGTACAATATGTAACATTGACACCAAGCGTTTACAATGAATACTGCATTCCAAATTCACAATATTGGAGTTGTTTCCCCCGCCCACTCCCCCTCAGACTCCTCCTCCTCAGGCCAGGTTGAGGGCACGTTATATTGAAATAAACGTAATTATTCTATTTAGACAATGACAAGTGACGACGACATTGTGACGTCATACACTATAATTGATCAGCAAATGTATATGTTTGCAATTTATTTATTTTTTGCAAATGATAAACCAGCTCATGTGGCATCCGTCTTGGCATCAGGTACTTTGATGTTTTATCTTAAGTTAAAATGTTCGTCATGCAAAACCTTGTCAAATCACTAAACAATGTATTGCTGTTTGACCCACAGTATATTTTACAGGTATATTTATAGGTTATTAAGCTTCTGCACTAAATAATTCCCAAACATAAATTAGTGTAAAAAGATACATCTATATAATACACTGATGCTGGTAACATGGTTTCTTGTTAACAAGAAAGGTAACGGTGAAACCTTAGTAAGTCAAAAATAAATACCTTATTACAGGTGTTTTATTGAAAAGTGATACAGAATACTTCAAATCTTTTTTTAAAACAATCAACACCCAACCTTTTAGAAAGGTTACTCTCTAAAGCGATGTTTAACTCTAGACAAGTAAAAATAAATATGTTGCATTACTTTATTTCTACTTGCATTATATCCCAAAGACAAACAATATAGTTGATAACTGCTTTCTAAAAATACATCGACTTCTGCATACAATAACAGCCTGTTAGGTTGTTATTGTATTTCTGCATTAAGAACACTGGAGTTTGAGCTCCATGGGTTGAGACAATTACAATCATAAATAAATTAACATAAATAAATGTTGTACAAATTAAAAACGTATGAAAGAACAGTTGTTCTTATATTGCCAATTTAAATTGATGTATGCATGTAAAAAACCTACATGTAGTCCCTTTAAATATATGCCGTTGGAGACCAGACAAATATTCCATGAAAGATTAGGAGCCCATATCTCTCTCTCTCTGTACCATATCTGATGTGTACAGAGTGTATCTCATTTCATTGCTGACGGCCCTTATCATAAAAAGATTTTATTGTAACGCTTCGCCAATAGTGATACGGGCTTTAGGGTGTCCTGACATCATCCTGTAAGCAAGGTGAACTGGCTCCGTCAGGAGAGCTTTGAAGGTGTACACGTGAGTCTTTCCACTGCTCAGGCTGACGTTGTAGAAGCTTAGTCTGTGGTTCTTGAAGCTCAGCCGGACCTCCAGCGTCCGTGACAGCGTGGTTAACTTCAGCGGTACATCGTGGCCCTGCTCAAAAGCTCTCAGGCGGTTCTCAAACCACATCAGACACCAGGAGCTGTGGCTGCTCTCTAGCGCGCTGGGCACCCCGCTGCGTGCCAGCCGCCTGCTGTAGCACACACCGATGGCCCACGGGGAGCCTTCGAGCTCCACCCGCCAGCAGTGCTCACCGCCATAGAAGCTCTGGCTGCTGAGGACCTGAAGGAAGCTGATGAACCGCTGCGGAGAGGTCGGGTAGGCCCGCTTTGTGGCACTGTAGGTCACCGTCTTCATGTCACCCGACAGCACCAGGTTGGGGTGGGCGGTGTCCGGGTCAAAGGTCACCTCCGACGGGTTGAGAACGTTCCTGAGCGCGCGGTGAATTTCTCCCGTACCCGCCTTGAAATCGGCATTCATTTCCTCCAGCTTGGCGCAAGCGAGTGAGGTGTTCATTTTCGATCCGTCGCCGGGCTCCACCTCCTCCGCCGGAGGCTGGCTCATCAGATGTGTGATGCGTGGCTGCAGAAGGTTCAGATCCTCGGTGAACATGGCTTCGTCCTCTTCAGTCAATAGGGACTCTGCGCTGAGCACTGCGTGTCTCAGCTGCTCGGTCAGCTGTGAAGCCTGACTCACCCGGGCGCGTAGAGTTCCCTCGACCGGGCTCAGCTCTCCTTCGATTGACTTGGTCACCACCTCACTGTAGTTCAGAGACAGAGCTCTGATGGCATGAAGAAGCTTTGCCACGCCCGCTCTCAGCTCCTCATGGGCGGCAGTCACCTCCTCTTCCCGTTCCTTCTCCTTCCTCAGAACACACTCGGCCATGTCTAACCTGACGGTCAACTCTGTAACTTGAGAGGCCAGTCTAAATTTAGGTTCATCCATCTCAGTCTTCTTTTTTGCGCTGCTTTGCTGTTTAGGTGAAGTGGGTAGGTGCTGTTTAGGTGAAGTGGGTAGGGGCCCTGAGTAATCTAACTCAGTCCGGGAGCCATCTTGGCCCTCCAGGAGATCATTCTTCTGTGGCTTCTTTGAATGACACTTTGAGCTATCCAATTGGCTCTGAGTGGATTCCGTTTCTTGGTAGCATGTTACCTCTCTATATTCTGTTGGTGTCATTTCTTTGCCACAGTCTAAATATAATTTGTTTGCTTTGACATTACTTCCAAGAGCAGCTTTATGTGCTTCAACCATGCTGCACATTTTCATGTTCTTCACCAGGGCATCGGTTCCGCCGTACTCCTGTTGGCATTCAGGGCAGTTGTTTTGATCAAGTCCTGCAGACATGGTCTGTAAGCATGGCAGACAGTAGGTATGACCACAGGGCAGAGACATTGGCTGAGAGAAAAGCTGCAAGCAGATGGGACAAGTCGGCCCCTCTTCATTCTTGTCAGAGATGGTTTCCCCACTAAAGGACATGATAGCTGGCTCTAAACAAAAAATATTAATAGCCATGAATAGCCTATACAGGTTTATAGTATATATACACACATAGGCGTATAGATAATCAAATAAAAGTACAAGCCAAGTAACTAAAGATTTGCCTTTCGTCGCTAGGCTATTAGGCAGGCCTACAGAGACTTCATTCCTCATATATCAAGGTTCACTCGATGTCGCAGTGGGTTTGGTTTGTTTGCTTAAGTTTCGGTTTGCAACACAACGTTTCTACCGACACCTATAGACTTGAAATACACATAATAAAAACTAAGTAGGTCGTATCCCAACGGTTCACTAGTGCAATTTTTTAAAATATATAACGTTATTGGCCTTCAGTTATATTGCCGCCAAACCATGCTTGCTTATTTACAGTATATTTTCAGATGGTCTTTCCCATATACCTTTCGTAACTTACCGTTTTGAGTTTAAATGACTATAAAGCAATCCTTTGTTATACTAAACATACCTGTCTGTTTAACGTTGAAGTGAAGGTGTGTTCCTCTCAAACGCTGCTCGTCCTTCTGTCAATACGATGAGACTGTAGCGCACCGCAAAGACGCATACTAGACAGGAGTTTACGATACGGAAACGTGGCAACCAGTGGAGTTGTTTGGGACCTTTTAATTTTTTCGTACTTTGTAGTTTGAGTCGGAATTATTCAATATATATATATATATATATCAAGTTATTATAAAAGCATGAGATGTCGTAAGGCACTCTATATTCAGATAGTGGGCTACAAAAGAGCAGCAAAAGCTACGTCAATAACAGACTGTATAAGATCATGTTGTCGCATGATTAAATAGCAACTACGCCCCCATTCATGTGGTATAACTATTTCTGCTAAACTTTTTATGTCAATAACTAGAACACAGGTGTTGGCTTTGACATGGTCAATATTTGCCGTAATAATTATGTAAACAATTCTGAAACGTGCAAATAAAACAAACCTCAGCCCACGTTACATTGAAGCTTGCAATTAATTAAAACAATTGCAATGTTGCAGTGTTTAACGTTACAGAGAACAAAACTTCCACATCAGCTAGTAATGTAGGCTATAGTGACTGGTCTGCCCCTCAGATACTATAGGGAGGACATTCTGTTTTCAACCATGATAATACAATGGCTAGCTAAAACAATATCCCCAATCGATCTTATCTGCATTTCATTTAGGAAGAGCAATATGGGATACAGTTGCAGTAGACTAATGTACAGTGTAGCCTTCACTTGATTAGACTTTGACAATGACAAATTCAGCAACAGTTTAAAGTTTTCCAGGATGGGCAGGGCTTTATTTGAAATCCTTAAGGCACCATTATTCTTTTTCTTTTCTGGCTTAGCTTAATGTTTCTTTGGAATGTCTACGGGGCAGGTCCAGTTCATCAATCGAAAGAAAACCATTTAAAAACACTTTTTTTTTGCATTTCTATGATCATTATACAGATCCTAAAAGGTCTGCGGTACACAGTATTGCACAGCAGTCTTTTCTTGAAACATAGTCATTAGTGAATATTATCGATTCCCTGCACAGGTTGCATTATGTTTGTTAAAAAGATATATCAATATTCTATATATAAATAAACAGCTCTGCGGCTTCCACAAATAAGTTACATAGATTTCCTACATTTCCTGCAACAAGTTTCTGTAAAAGAAAAACTAGGATAGAGGCATAGAGGGAGACAGAGGAAGACACAACCCCAGGTGAAAGCACTGTGAGTGGGCACGTCTCCCTCAAAGCATGGCATCCAGGTCCAGTGGAGGCAGAGGCTCTCTCCAGTAGGAGAAGTGGCTGAACTCGGGACACTCAAAGCTGGATGCAGTGCTTCCCCAGACGGAGAGCATGGGGAAGAAATGCTCCACCAGCTCACCGAGGTGGTTGTACCTGCAACACACACACACACACACACACACACACACACACACACACACACACACACACACACACACACACACACAC
>JAOPJO010000025.1:9784663-9808112 GCA_027123675.1 Molva macrophthalma | reverse complement strand
CACACACACACACACACACACACACACACACACACACACACACACACACACACACACACACACACACACTCCTTAGTATCTCAGTTCATCCGAACCAATTGTTTCCTTCCTATTGCTATTGTTTCATGTATATTCAAAATATTTTTCTATATTAATTAGGGCTGGCCTGAATACATAATTTCAAGTTTTGAATATTTATTAGGTTTTCTGAACGAGCAAACAAAAAAAGTCACACTGCTTATATTTTCCTGCCTGAATGGCCGCTGGCGGAGACCACTGCTGCAGAATTGCGTTTTTATCAACAGATCGTTTTCCCTTTTCATTTCGTCAGTGTTATTTTAATAAAACAAAAAGCAAAACTACAATTATTATGTAGGATTGTTGCGTGGACGCCAGTGGTTTTCGGATCCACTCATCGCTCCGAGTCCGACTTGGTTACAGCAGAGCTTCAATGCAGCCAAAAAGATTCAGAAGAAACCCAGCTTCCATTGTGTGAGAGTAGGCCTACTTCCAATTACCGCAAATAGGTGGTTGGAACATTGTGCACTTTTTTGATTGAATTGCAAGGCAGGACGAGCCATAGCACAATATCACACAAGCGCTATTGTTGGGGAGGGAATCGCCATAAAAAAGGTAAAAACATTGCAACCTGTTCTATTGCTGTTTATTAAATTACCAACCCGTTATTATTTTTAGATAGGGATTCTTGTTATTTGTTAGTCTCGTTTAAACATTGTAATAATTGCTAAAAACTTTCATTATTAAAACCCTTCTAGCTAATCACTAAGTACTCATATCTTGAATTGAGTCTGTGGCTTTTAGAAGCTGGAGGACTTCATATTGCAGAAGTAATATATGGTATACCTTTGGAAGATTCTTCTGGAAGGCTTGCTTTGACAATATCATTGGAGCTGCTACGGCCCAGTTATAGTACCTGGAAAAGAGCAAAACATCAGTGTGAAGAAGCAATGGATTGATTCGGAGGAAACTAAAACAATGACACGATATTTCATAAGGGATGCATGATCAATTCTTGGCCAATAATTATTATGTATTATTCAGATAATTTAATTATAGTCGATAAATACAGCCGATAATTGCTTCCATTGGCTTAACCATAGCGCAGCACACTGTCAAGCCCACACGCTGTGTGTGTTACAGCCACACCGGACCTCAACTGGCCATGCAGTTTTTTACCTGCTTTTCACTTTTGCAGAGCTGGGTTTACAATTATGAGTGATGGTTGATTTGTTGGATGTCATAAACTACAAGTTTTTAACTTATCGGTTATCTTATCGGTAATGGCCATGGCAGCTACTTCAGGTATAAATTGGTTAGCATTATCGGCTGAAAATATATATTTAATATGTTCTTATTTAATGGCTGCATCTTACTGGGAGTTGATGCAGATAACCAGGTTGGGGTCCTCAATGATCCCTGGGTTTTTGAAGAAATCCTTGTAGGTCACAATATGCTCTTTAAACTTTTCTGTACAGATGGGCGACACAAGGAAGCAAAACACAACACAAAAAGTATTAAACCTCACACCAAACCCATATGAAAACGCACACATAACCTTCATGTCCGCTACACACCTTGGCTGATTCGGCTAGTGTCTCTCACGCAGCCACAGAGGGACATGCTGACGTCCATGGGATCTGTGGTGGAGTCTGACAGGTACTCGGTGCCGCTGTCCATGGCCCCGCTGCCCACCGACTGGGGCGACTGGGTCCCCGAGTTGGACCCCTGGTCGGCCCCAGAGCGGGACATTGCCTCTGTGTCGCTGGGGGAAGAGACCAAATTTTTAAACGATTCAACTTTATTCATGACACAAAAATGTGGTTAATTTTTCTAAATGTTGGCCATACCACAGGATGCCAATAAGCAATTTTAGAGTGAGTCACACAGATTTTATTATTTGCCAAATTCTGAAATATTTAGATTTGTGACCCGATTGTGTTACCCTTTTCATAAAGCAGTCCATTGGATAAATGGTTTTAGATAATATGCAAATATCTCCGGAGATCCTTTCGATCGTTGTGACTTGAATCCCTCCGAAGCCCCTCATATTGTAGTCTTTGCAAACCTAAATAAGTTACCTTTTGGGGAAGTAGAGTGCAGCTACTTCTGGCTCCAGCTTGGTCAGATCATCCAGGTAGATGCCCGTTGGTCCCAAGTGTTGACTGCGTTTACCTGTGAAGAAATCCGACAGGGGTGCCAAAAATCAGATCTTAAGCTAATGGTTAGTATGTTTGATTGTTATTCTAAATCATGGTACTATTGCCTTAAATACGCCGATTGACGCATTACACTGGAACAGCATTTTACCTTTTTTCCTGTCCTGTTTCTCTGCTTTGGTGGAATCTTGAGGAATGTCTGCCGTTTGATTTGTCAGGAGGAGGCCTTCTGCTTCCCTGTCGGTCAATGTTGACCCACCCTCCTCATTTGCCTCCGTACAGTCGCCATTGCCGCCAGAAATAGTATTCATGGCACCCATTTCACTGGGCTCAACCATGGCGCTGTGCTGTTCTAAAATGTCTGTGCTATCCAATAATTCTACCCTACTGTTTTGGGCTGTGACAGATATAGACCTGCCAGTGGATGTGTTGATCATTTCGTCAATGGCTAGCGTGTCCGTGATGGCAGTACAGGCTTTTCTCTCTGTACAGATCTGGCTTGCAGAGCCAATGCTATCAATCAGAGTGATCTCACGCTCCGCAATGGTTGTGGTTTCATCTTTGTTTTGGCCGTTTTCAGGCTGGGTAAATTCAGGAGGGTCAGTTGACTTAACCGGAGAGGTTCTTTGGTCCTCCTGCTCTGGATCAGACGGGCATCCCTCGGCTAACACCTTCTCTGCCTCACAGCTGTCCGTCTGGGTTAGTGAGTTGTTACTGAGTTGTTCAACAGGCGTGTCCATGCTAACCGTGGCTAACGAGGCTGGAGTGCCATGCAGTCCATTAGGGGTTGAGTGAGTTATCTCCAGTGTTGGCGTGGACGAATGTGAGGAAAAGAGATCCAGGTCTAGGGACATAGTCCTGGGTAGCGGCCTCACCACAGTCACACTGCCAGCCCGGCTACAGTGAATGGTGGTTTGGAAGTCATAGTCGTCGAAGGAATCCTGCCTCTCGATTGTGCGGAATTGGGAGCGTTCTAAAGTGGAAATGCGCTGCGAATCCGCAGGGGACCTCTCTGACTGACAGACCTATGAGAGACCAGGGGGAAATGTAGTCATTAAAAATGTGGTACTGTTCATTATCCCAATCAGATTTTCTGTTTCTGTTGACTGATGTTGTGGATGCCATACCTTGGGGAAACCACCCCAGTTCCACTGCATCTGAGGGCCAGAAGACTCTTGGGGTTTCACCACAAGCTCAGAGTCACTCTTAGGAGAGGACGAGCGACTGTAAAACACACTGTTGGAGAGGAGTTGAGAGGAGAGGAGAGAAACAAAGACAGCAACAGAGAGAAGGAAAAAGACAAACTATATCAGGGAGAGAAGATGCTAAAAAAGCTGCTAAGAAAATAAATGTCTTTTCTTCCTTCTGGTTCGCAAGTGTAACAGCAAGAAGTACGCAACAAGTATCGCAAACAGGAAAAAACGTGCTCACTATTCAGTGGGGGAACACTCTCCTTCTGAGTGGGGGTGAACCTCTCGGGCCTGTGTGGATCCTGGCTCCTCGGATATTGAGAAATAGATGGACTTACTGGAAGACACACGAGACAAACATTCATTTGAAGTGATTGGTCAACATCACTGGCTTGAGTTTATTGTCAATCCATAATGAAAAAGCATACATAGCACTTTTTATATATCCTTTAAATCCCAGTACTGAGGTACTGGTACAGAGTTTGCTTTAATTAATGTCAATGTCTGATAGGTAAGTGGTGCTTACCCACACATGAGGTTGTTCTTTAATGTTCAAATGTCTCAATGTTTCCGACTCTAGATTCTTCCAATGTTTTACGCATTCTAACAAACATGCATCTTCTTTTTTAGATGTGTCATATTAGCATATTTGTCTTTGTATTAAAGATACATTGGTCCATAACGAGTCAAAATGATTTTCTTCCAGCCTTAACGACTGACCTGACTTGCAGTGAACTGACATACTGCTCTTTAGCAGGGCTCTCCTGCTCGTTATGCTCCCTCTCCCTCTCGTCCGAGGAGGAGGAGCCCTCCTCTCTCAGGTGGGAGCCGGAGCGAATGCGTTTCCGACGCCTCTTCTTCCTGCGGGTTGGCAGCGCCCCACCGCCAAAGGGGTCAACCTCGCCGTTCTCCTCCCCTCCCTCGGGGAGTTCCATGGGGATCGGGGAGGTGCAAAGGTGAGCTGGCACTATGGACTGATACACAAGTGATGGGGGTAAATGTATTGACAAAATTGCTTGGGGAAGTATAATTGGTTAAAACAAACGTTTCAAGAATGGGGTCACTTTTGCATCAGCCTACCTCCAAATCCTCATTTTCCTCCACGAAGAATGCCTCTCCATTGTCCCCTAGTTTCATGTGAAGATTGACTGGCTCTCCATTGATCTCGATGTCAACCTGACCTCATCCAACAGCATCGAGAGATGATGTAGTTAGTGGAAGAAATCTGGGACTAATTTACTATTTAGACATGTAGGACACACGTTCCTCCAAAAGACTTACATTGAATTTAGAAACCGGTCATTAAGGAGCAGATAGAGGTTAGGTATCTTGCTCAAGGGTACTAGGTAGGCTGTAGACATTTGGGATCGAACAAAGTACCATGCAGCTGGAGGTTGAACACCCTAGTAGCCACTAAACTATACTACCTTCTGTGGACATAAAATTAAATCCCACCGAGCTAAGAGGCCAAGCAGAGAGAGAGACCTACCACTTTCTCCTTCGAGCGCAGCACGCCCAGTTTGCCGAAGCGCACATGAAAAGGGGAGCACTGGTACGACCCGTCAGGTTGGCGCACGACAATGACATCGATGCCCCCGGTCAGCGTGGCTGGGTTAAGGCCTCGGTAGAGCTCCTTCACCGTCACAAACACCGTCTCCGCCAGCTGGCCCACCAGGTTCATGGTCTGAGACTTGGGTTAACAACAGATGCATAACGGTAAGGTCAGGCCTAGTCTAATTCCTGCCCATTGCCAACATCATACTGGTCGGAATTCAATCTTAAAAGTCTTCAGAAAAGCATATTCTATATGATGCTACTGTCTTACCTAGAAGCAGAGACTATATTGATAAAAAGTATTTTCGTTTATTTCCTAGATCATGGTCTTGGTCCAGTATTTAAGAGGTTCTCCTGGTCAGTTTCCTGTTGATCAGGTCGGATTGCTCACTCTGATGTACTTATACAGTGACTCTAAACTAAGATAAGTCACATACTAAACCTGACCTTTGGATTGAGGTCTTGTGAGAATGTGGACTAAAGTTATACTGTGTGAAACGAATGAGTCATGGGACTGCTGAAATATCATCATTGCAAGATCAATGCCGTCTGTTTGTGTGCAATTTCCTTTGGCAGGTCTTAGTCATTTTAATGCCACATAGGGCTGAAGGTTCACATTTTAAAAAAGATTAAATAGCGAACACAACACTAGCATAAATATACACGGCAATAGTTCCTATGCTAGACCTGTTGGGGAACAAAGAAAACAGAAATGCTTCAAATCTAAGTGGATATTATCAATACAGGTCATGCTTGTTTATTTTAATATGTCCAACAATTAGCATCCTGGAGTCAAGACTTTTCCTAGTGGTCGATGGTATCACACACTGGTGTAGTGTGCTTGATGACATCATCACCAAGACATGTTGGCACTTTGTGAAGCTTTTCACAAACTATGTGAATATTTATTTATAGACTTAAAATTGTGGACATCGATGTCCATTGTATACTGTAATTTGTATGTATTTTTAGGTATTTATTATGAGACTATTTTGTAGCCATCCCAATAGTTAAACCTTCACGATAGTGACATCCTTGCGATTGAAAAGATGCACATTGTTTGTACACAATAGCGGAACAGTTAACTACTAAACATATTATACACTGAGAATTGGAAGCAAGACCTAAAACAGCCCCACAACACAAAAGTAAAAAAAAAATCGAAACTATCAAATGTCTCACATCACCAGTGTGTCTTACCCAAAGCGAAGTATGCAGGTGTCTCTGCCCAACCAGGCCTTGTCCCCTTGAGCCACTTTCGGCCATAAGATGTCTCAATAGCCTTCATCCCCCAGAATCCTTTGTGACACAGATTTGGTCTACCATACCCCCATCTTTCTCTCTCCGCTGAGATACTACTCTACATTTTGCTACAGGACATCACTGTTTTTTTTTGGTAACTTTAAAATATCAGACTCCTGTGCGTTTGGCTAACTATTCTTTCCATTTGATTAGTGATCATTAATGTGGACAGAATAGTCCAGTCCATAACAAGTTGGTAGGCAATATATACAAATCAATGAGTCCAAGTATAATCACTATCACTTACATATTTAGATTAGCTTTATCACTTATACTCCCCACCAACCTGCACTCCATTAACACACCAGTCCTCACATTACTAATTCACACGTCCAAAATCACACTGCACATGACAGCCAGAGCAGCAGTTTCTGAAAGGGTCGGCCATTCTATTCACATCGGCTTGGAACAAACGCGCACCCGCATGAACACAGTGAATAGCTGATCCACAGACACATTCTGGGCTCGACCCCCAGTGCTCTGGGATGCAGGGTCTCTTCGGAAACTATAGGCAATCTGGATGGGTACATGCTCTGTCCTGTCACCATTAGGAAACTGACGCAAATAGACATTTGTAATGAGCCTACATCCGTGCCAATGCTGCCTGTGGGCAAACACAACAGTAGAAGGTAAGTAACACATCCCTAACCCGTGACACCGCTTCATTTATTTATACATTTTATTTTAACGTGATTATTTACTCACTTCGGTATTCTGTTATGATGATGAATAACTATGGTGATTTGCTAAGTTGACCATTGTTGTTTTTGTCAAACAGTGGCAACAGTATGCAAGTGTGCAACATTATGGTGTAAGCATTTGAACGACTTCCATAATGCTCGGGTCAGCGTTGGGATAAAGCGTTTGTATCCATTAAAAATCAGGCAGCAAGTTCTCATTTGGATTGTTTGGGGGGATAGCTCAAGTTAAACCGATTTGTTTCCATGACTTCAGACGATATTCCAGATAAACAATGTTTGACTAAAAAGCAATAGGCCTTTTGTCTTTTGACAGCGAACTGTCTTGTTTTGGAAATACTGTATGGACAGAAAACCCAATCGGCCGCGGGACGAACATCGGTCGATTTGAAAACTAAAGAAGAGTTCATGTGGAAAATACCCGTTTTGAAAAAAAGAACACATTTGAAAACATTACTTTTGAGTTCCCGTCTAAAGAACACCACGAAATGTTGTACACGTTTACCTTCCAGATACAAGAAAATATAGGGTCTCACACTTTATTTGTAGTGTAGGCTATCTGTTACTGATTTCAACAATAATTTATCTTTTAACTTTCTTACCTTTTATGCACCCTTTAAGATGTAGAGAAGATTAACCTGAATCCAGGACGCTTCCTTGTATGTGTGCGTTTACTGGGAGGACCAATAACCTACTTCCCAGGCGTTCTCGTCTCACGATGGAACGCCTGGAACGAGATACTCCAGATGAGCGTTATTTGCAATAGAGAGAGATGGCGGGACTTTGAGTTGCATGGCGGGGAGAGGCGAGAGAGAGGGAGGGACTTTTGATAGAGCATTATCCGTTTACGTTAAATGTTTCGGATATTGCTTTGTGAAATTCTTCTTCAAAACTACATATTGACCACTATTATTCCATGTCGTTGTTGCTTTTCTTTTCATCGTATTATTCTCGCTCCGTGGACTGTTAACTGGCGTAGACAGCTCGTAGGAATTAAGAGACCGGAAATCTCGTTACGGTAGACCGGTGTAACGCTACAATTCAGGATCCTCTCTCAACCTACATGATCATGAAAAACGGATTCCGTCAATCATTGGAAAAGCCAACCATCAGGCAGAAAATGACAATATCCCGCCTCCTGTGTTTATTTTGCCATCGAAACGTGCTGTCATGCATAACACAATTTCAATTGTAAAACGTCACCGTATACAGCTATAAGCACCCACCCGGTTAATGAAAATATATAATTGTACATTCTAACTTAAACGTTTTTGCATAATGTGCACAATAGTGCAAAAACGATATCATTCCATTATTTGTTCTACATAACTACGTAACCAATAACACAGCTATTTACAACCACACGATGTACTGAAAAAGAAACAAATACATCCCTGACCTTAGAAATACATATTGATAATTACTTTATCCTAGAACCGATCACCTAAGCATAATATAAACGGCAATATTAATGCAATAAGCCTACTTTTCCAGCAGTAACCTACTTTCCCAGCAGTAGCCTACCATCAGAGCACAACACTTGGTATTGACCAGCAGAGAGCGCACATATGCAAGGCTCCAATACAAGAAGAGAATCGTATAAAGAGTGTTCTACACAGCATTCTTTAAGGAGTTTGTTGAACCAAGTGCAACAATAGCATAATACAAGTTTCTGATCTGTCATATTGTATTTCATTTTTAATAAGCAGTGTTTGATGTGTCGGCTATAATTTCGTTTCTGTTTTCTTACATTTAAATTTTTAAACTTTATGCATAAACCTATTGTCTTTGTCTATCTTTTGTCCATTATCTGTTACTATCTATAATTTATCATTAAAAATTATAATTGAAAACCCCAAAAATCTGAGTTTTTTTATCTTTTATCTTTATCGTTTAAACAAAAAAATAAGGTTCACGCTAGTTAAATGTGTCTAATACCAATAACAAACTAACTGCAGCACAATAAATGCAGTGCTATGTTGAGTATATTAACGATTTACATAGAAAACAGCAACAACCACAAACATATGGATGACTGTTGGCACATAACAGGAAAAAACATGATGAGGTACCCTGAAAACCTCATTCTCAAGGCAAACCTAAAACAGTTATTCTAGGGTAGGCCCTACCATGCATAATGTTTGAAACAACACTAGGTAGACTCAATAGCATACAAGCATACATGAGTCCACCAGATACATTAGATGCATGTTGGGGGAAAGAAAGAGTAACCCAAACAGATGTTCCAACCCTGACATGACAGAAACCATTCCCTGGTAGTCTGGGGTTCAGTCGTGGCCTGCCTATTTAAGGAGACCTGCAGGGCTTGGACTTAACAAACAATAGAGTCTATGGTTCGTAAAGCTCCACCATTCTCTTCACTCCCTGCAGTCTTTCCAGATACCCCTCCACCACAGGCAGCCTCGTTTTTTTTTTCATTCTAAATAAGGCAGCCGTATCGTAGTTCCTGTCATTTCAACCATGTTCCCAAACATCCTCTGCCGAGCTTGTTGCATTTGCAAGCTGGAGCTTGTGCATTCTTTTCCCATGTATGGAGAAATGGCCCGAACTGGGACGCCTCTGTTTGGGATGGCCTGGCCAAGCCATTGGCTGGTGCCGAAGGGGGAGGGGCAGACAAGGAGTGTGATGCTTTCAACAAACTTTTCAGGAGCTCTGCCTGCTTCCCTTACCACCACTGTGTCAGACCGAGACTGAAGGGGGTTGACAGACTCCAATAAATCATTTCCTGAAGTCAAGGTGAGACAGATCTCCACTTCTTACTGTTTGTTGTCTTTATATTGTGATTGAAAATCAACAACAGGGTCCATGCAGTTTATGATTACTGGTTGTAGTGGTACAGTGGTTGTGGTTAACTGTCAGAATAGAGATGGTCCTGAAGGAGATGTAAAGTTAAAGAGAACTACTGAGAGGAACAAAGTCTGAGAGGGTTGAGCTGATATATTTGATCATCTCTTGAGGATGGAGGTCATCCTAAACCTGGGTTTGTGTGTCTGTGCATGTGTGTGTGTTAATTAAAGATTTAGAGTCGTTATTATGGGGAATTTTACACAAGAATTTCACTAGACCCCTTACCCATTTCGAGTTCCCTCTCTCTATTTGTCTAGTTCACTGACCCAGACACATACAAGCCTACGTAGAGACAGGGACACACACAGAGCAGCTGTCGGGATACTCTTTTTATAGATGGTGAGAGGGCTCGCATGCAGCTTGACTTTGTTTGCATCTAGAATTCCTGACTGTTAGTCAAAACTCCCTGTTAGCACTAGTGACCTCTGGTCGTAGGTTAGGGTGGAGATTGACTGCTTGATGATATCATGGAGTGTGTCGTATGTGTGTCTTAACTGCGGGGCTGTGTCACCAAGGAGGATAGCAAGGGAATTGCACATCTTAATACAAGCCACAAGTATGGCACGCAAGTCAAACTATGATTGCATTAGTGAGATCAAAAGGTTGTACATCAGCCGGTATTTAGATATGAATTTAAATATAAGTAAGAGAGTGATCCAATTGGTCCATGAGTTGGTATTTTTTCTTACACATTCATAGTCCAAGCTGTGAAATAATAGAGTAAAGTTCTAAGTGAACATTTTCACAGAGTGTTACACATGCTGTACATGTTCAGGTAAACCTACTGATCTGATATCTAGTTGATATATTTACTAATCAGCCCTTCTTAGCATACTGCAATCTTCTTTCTCTGGAGAACAGCAACAGATAAGGGCGACATTCCCAAATTCCAATACCTTAACAGCACGGAATGTTTACTTTAGCCACTTCATCCAAAATACCACTTAAAAAACTAATTTGCTAGCATTCAACCAAGCCACAGCATGGTCAGCTTAATGGCTCATTAGTGGCTTTAACCAACAGGGTTGCCGAAAGAAAAGAAAATTAATTAAACATTCCACTGTTCCTGAAATCAGCGTGAAAGGTAGTTGAGTGTTTTCGCTATGGTTCATAGCATCTAGGAAAATGGGTGGGAATTTGGCCAGCAGCTCAGTAACCTTTCAAATCCGTCTATCTTTTGATAGGAAAGGAGGAACAGGATGCAGTGAAATAATAAATAATCAAATGGACTTGAATAACATAGTTCTAGCGGGGACAATTTAACTTTTCAAGTGTACTATGTCATGACTCTGTCTAGAATAGCCTATTACTTCACATCTAAAGTAGTTTTGAAATAACTCACTTATTTGAAATAAGTCCCATTATATGTTAAAAGTGTAACCACCTATTCAGATGTAGGTAGTGTAATTCAATGTGATGTAATACTTTCTATGTAAAGTAGTATTTTATCAGCTGCTATCTTGTCATTTATGAAGTATTTTCTTACTTATCTAGCAGGATTGTATGTTCTGCGATAAGTAACTGGTTATGGCCTTTTGCAAGTACAATAGAACCACTGATACCCTCTTTTGCTACAGTACCAAGCATGTTATATTAATGAGAATTTCATACAGCTATCATACAACTGTCTACTTGCTGTTTTGTGTGACTGAACAATATACAAATGGACTTTGAAACACCCTTGATACCGTTTCCTATTAAGTGTTAATCAAACAGATTATTCTGCAGTGAGTCCGCATGTAGAGTAGGAAATGCAATGCACACCTTTCCGTTTCATTTCCCCTTAAATGAGCACACAGAGGATAACAATGTACATTTAACATTGAAAAACAAAAGTGGTTAACAAAATTGTAACATGTTGGTGCCTCTCTCTGCATGATGTCATCTCTCATCTTGGCTTTCTGAGGTCTGAGGTGTTTCTATGAGACTCATCTGGCACCTCACCTGCTCCTTTTCTAAACAAACCAGACGGCTGATACCGTGCATCAGACATGAAGATATCACTGAGCACGCCCACACACACACGCACACACAGAGGCTGACAGACACAAACATGTCATCCTTGCATAAAAATAAATGGGACTGACAGGTTTAAGTCTGCCTACCTCTGCTGCCATTTTCACAGTCTATTTAAGGAATACAACTACTGAGGGGAAAGCAATTGTGAGCGAACCTTGCTATCGCTCTATGATATAAAATATGAAACTGTGCAGGATTCTTTACGTGCAGTGCATAAGAGACCGTACCTACTTTGGTCAATCCACAGGCACTCATCCAGCCGCCAACATGTCCAGCAAGCGTACCAAGAGCAAGACCACCAAGAAACGCCCCCAGAGGGCCACCTCCAATGTGTTCGCCATGTTCGACCAGTCCCAGATCCAGGAGTTCAAGGAGGCCTTCAACATGATCGACCAGAACCGGGACGGCTTCATCGACAAGGAGGATCTCCACGACATGCTGGCCTCTCTTGGTATGTGTTCTTCTCCTCACTCAACTACCAATCCATTACCACTGACCTTGTTTGGGTTGGGAAGAAGGCGCTGGAATTAAGGTTATATAGCATTGTGCCACTCACTTGTAACAAAAAAGCTAGTGGTAGAACCACCAGAACAGAACAATTTTGAGCGGGTATCTCATGCTGCTTCTCCTTCTCAGGTAAAAACCCGTCGGATGAGTACCTGGAGGGAATGATGAGCGAGGCTCCGGGACCCATCAACTTCACCATGTTCCTCACCATGTTTGGAGAGAGACTCAACGGGACAGACCCAGAGGACGTCATACGCAATGCCTTTGCATGCTTTGACGAGGAGGGATCTGGTGAGACTATAGAAACACCCAATACAGTTGAAATTGGTTTGTCATGGCACTAATGTAGCCAGCATGAAAGCTGTTGCAAAAAAAGGTATGTAGACACACTTGGGATGGCATTACAATGGTCAAAAGCATAGCATGGTCCATTAAAAGATGAAAAAAATCCATTGGTTGATATTGACTTTGCAGCAGCTATTGGGATTTGGGTGGGGCATGATATGCATTGAGTCTAATGGGGGGACGGTAACTTTTTCAGGTGTGATCCATGAAGACCACCTCAGGGAGCTTCTGACGACAATGGGCGATCGCTTCACAGACGAGGATGTGGACGAGCTGTTCCGGGAAGCGCCCATCGACAAAAAGGGCAACTTCAACTACGCAGAGTTCACTCGCATACTGAAACACGGCGCCAAAGACAAAGATGACGAGTAGAGCAGTGAGACAATGACTGTAAACGTTCCACGTCAATTTGATACAAAGAAAAAATGAGTGTTGAGTAAAATATGGAATCCAGGTTGTTCTAAAACACAACTAGACCCCTTTCAAATTTGCCAATGTCAATATTGGTCATGAGAAGTAAATCAGAGTATATCTGCATCTCAACAGGTCTATAGCAGCTTCTTATGCATCCTTGCTCTGTCACCTGGATAGGTCAACTGGTTATCGAAAAAGGTTTTGGCCACATTGCTTTAACTACTAGCAATATTTTTTTTTACTCTTGATCTGTTCAAATGTATATGTGGGCTTATGACCCATAAGCCATTACACCACAGGGAAAGCTGGTGTAACTTAACAGAATATGCACGTTTTTGCTAAGTTTGAAGGATGATGATTGGAGATGTTACACTCAAGTGTCATTTCACAATTGTATGGTTACTCATCTAAAGCATCATTCCCCCATATTGTGTTTTGCTGAGAGGGCAAGTACGTCTACATTAAGAAGGGATTCAGCCGTGAACAGTAGGAGGTAAAGATGCATTTGACAATTTAAACGCATCAGTACTGGGCCTTTGCCAAATATTTTATTTTATCAAAATGTTCTATCAAAAATGTCAGATGTTTTATGTCAATCATATTATAAATTCAGTGCCAATTTGTGCTTTTCTATGGAAATAATGTTTTCCCCCATCCTTAAAATAAATCTTGATTGGCTCAGCTGGCACAATTTCTAATCCACCAGTATTAGGTCATAGTCACCTCTCTCAAAAGTCAAAAATGACATTGCACGTCAATATGCTAACCATACTACTAACATTAATATTGACTTGGACAGACAAAACTCTGCTTGGCTGTATTCACAAGACTTCTATTTTACTGCATAACAACATGAAAAGAGGCTAGAAGCACATTTACCAAAAAAATTGAACTTTATTTCTCTGAAATGCTCATAGAAAAGACATAATTAGAGTTTAAGGCATATATTGCACAGACTATAGTAAAATTATTTATGTTGAAGAGGACATGTTCCCTCGATCCTAGGTTTAAGGCACAGTAGCCAGTTATACTGCCCATGGTAGTTCACAATTCATAAAATGAACTTGAAAACATCTTTAAGAATGCATTTGGTTGTATCAAAGCTACATAAATCATGCCAGAAAATCAAAACGAAAGAAAAACATACAAGAAAATCGAACCACATATTTACATGCTTTATCACACCATCTATCCTCAAAGTGTCATTTTGCATCATATAACTGGCAATAGAAGCTATATAAAAAGAAAATTGTCTGCCATACCCATATTACTCTAATAAGCCAATTCCAGTATAAATCACCAGCAATGGGTTGTCACAGTGGCATGATGTAGTGTTAAGAGTCATCACTATCTAGTTAGTATTAAATATATAGATATATATATATAAAGTTTGTTTAAGTCCTCAGCCTGACCATAACCTGTGTAACTTGAGGTATTAAACATTCTCCTATGAGCAACTCACCATCATGTACTCGCATGCATTAAATACAATTCATGATGCAACCACTGAGCAGGGAGGTGGGGAGGCAGAGGGTGGGCCGCACCGTTATTTGGGCAAAAGAAGCATGTCAAAATGAACTAACAAAATATCTTCGGGGATTGTGCTCAGCAGTATTCTATTAATTACAGATCACGTCCCTGTCATCTACATGCAGAGGTTTGAAGTAAAGATATCGCAAAGCAAAAAAAGAAATACCAAAAACATTTTAAAAAAAAATACAGAGGAATGAAAAGACCCATAATGACAGTTCACTTAATGTTGCTACAGTAAATTCACATAGGAACCCAGCTTACTTACAACTGTTAATACAGCTCTAGGTTTTCAGATACATAGTGATTCTTTACTAAAAGACAGTTTCATGGAAACTACAACCTTAGATGTAATGATAAACAATTCTATAGAACCTGTGTCACTACAAACAGATTGGGAGCCCTGTTGAGAACACTTGGTTTGTTTCCCAGTACCGCGGAACAAAAAGGTTAAACAAAACAAAGCAATCAGGTGTTCAGTTAAAGCTGCGTCTGCTACATTTGCTTTGCCAAGACACTTTACATGATTGAAGACACACTGGTTTGAAATACATTGACCAAAAACCCAGGAAAACCAAACTGGAAATTCCGGAACGATAATACAATCTCTTCTATTGAGCCTGAAATATTTGTATGCCATATGTAATTTATGGAAGTAGCAATAAAAATAAAAAAAACATGAAAAAGGAAAGGTGGTACATCTCACAGCATGGACTGCATTTCATTTCCACATCAGCAGAGATAAGAGCCTGATGACATCATGTCGTTGGGCATCTCGCATTACCACAAAAATTGATTTATGTAACTGGACCAATGTGGTGAACCCCCCCCCCCCCCCCCCCATTCACACATAAGTGTGCCCAAAAAGAAGGGAAACCAAAAGAAAACATTCAGAGAAACCTAAAAAACAACTTCCTACTTTCCGTAACAGAGACATGAACATACATTCCATCTTCATATATATATATATATATATATATGTATGTTTGTACACATCTATCAGAATACTGCTTGCCAAGATACCATGCTAAAAATGAAATCACAGAATACGTTCTAATCCGGGCACTCTTGGGTTATTTCTGAGAGTACGGGGCGAGCGTCGGTAGGGACTGGGATAAAATGGACCGCCGCGGCTCTGCCTTAGGAAGACGACAGAGAATGGCAGGATGGGAGAGAGCGAGACGGGGACAGGCGCAGCGGAGGCATCTCATGCAGTCAGACCCACTGCAGTACAATCAATTTCTCCTCTTCCCCGTCCGCTCTCACAGGGTGAAGGGTGGGTGGAATGATCATAACAATTGTAACCCCTCCGCCTACAAAGATAAAATAAAAAAAACACAATATCTAAAGTGCACAGCTATAGTGGAGCATGATGCTTTTGTGACCCATGGAATAAACTCACATCTGCCTTTTCTTTGTTAAGACTGGTGGGGAATGATTAAAAAGGCAGCCTGGCAGGTTATCAAATACTATTTCTTAATACATTCAATACAGTCCACCACTGCTACTGAAGGGGCTGGCTATGCTGATGCTGGCAGTTACACCAATTTAAATTTGTAACGCTTTTTAGAGCTCTTTAACCCTTTACTCAAACAACATGGAAATGGCGAAGACCGAACGGGAAAATGGCATACTGAATGAATACATTTTGCATTCTGGAATGTTGGTTTGGAAGGATGCCGTTAAAACGTTTTGACCAAACAGCAAATGCCTACATCAGGAATTCTATTTAAAATGCTAAAAATGTTGCTCAGGAAAGCAAGAGTCTTTAAAACATGACTTTTTTGCACCTCCCTTCTCTTCATCCAAGATTGCAAGCATGTAATCCAGTTCTTCTCCTCCTACAAGCTAATACTTAAATCTAACAAATGATGTGGTTACATTCTCCTATATACATCGTTGGCCAGTCTTTGACAGTTCAGGCCCCTTTCCTTGTGCAATGTACACACACGCACACACACAACCACCCACAGAATAGTCTCACTATTCAGTTCACTGGCTCACTCACTGCACGCAGGCCGTGCTGCGGGTTCCACACGGTGGGGATAGGACTCTTGACCACAGGATGGGTGGAAGGTTGCCTCGCATCACCATGAACGACACTCCACACACTGGGCACCGTCGCAGGACTCCTCTGGGTACTGAGGTTACTGCTGCTGGTCGGAGCGTAGGGCATGGCCTGGGGTGTCGTGGGGAGATGGGGAACCTGGCCCAGGGCTGGTGTAACTGCTTGGGTCGGCGAGGAGGCGGGAGGCCGCATGGGAGCTTGGCCTGAGGCCGACACTGGGGTGTGGCCAGGAGACACAGGCGAAGACAGGGTTCTGCCGGGTGACGGGCTTGGAACTCTAACTTGGATTAATGGGGATTGGTGGAACGGCAAGTTAAGGCCCATGACTTTCTTGGGGGCCGGGATGGGGGAGCAGGAAGGAGAGACTCCAACAAGACCCATAGTTGGGCTGGAAACCTGGCTTGAACCAATGGAGAGTTGGTGAAGCACTTGCTCAGACGGGATATAAGTAAATGTTGTGGACACCGGAGCCAAACTTGAGCTTGACGTCATAATTGGCTCCAAAGCTGGGGCTACAGAGGGAGTAGAGGTGGGCTTTTGGGAATGAGGTTGTTCTGAAACTGGAGTGGACACTGGCATTGACATGCTTTGGTGGGCAAGTAGAAGTGGAGATTGACGAGGGCTTGTGGATCCTACTATGGACGTCTCCACAGAGCTGTAAGGGACCTTGGCCATGGAAAGAGGAGACTGCCATGGAGAAGAGACGAGGATAGAATCTAGACATTGAGTTGGCACTACAGAGACTGGTACTGCAGCCCTCATGGGATCAGAGATCGGAGAGGAGACCGTAAGGACCATGGCCTTCTCCATGAGACTCTGCACTCGGGAGGCTTCCATTACTTGATGGCGGTCCTCTGGGGGAGGAGTGGGGCTCATCTCGTCGGTGCTTGGTGCCTCCATGGGCTCAGTCTTTACGGCGGACCTAATCTGGCCCTCTTTGAGCCGCTTCATGTTTTCCTGCTCTGCTGCCCTCTGCAGGGCTGCATCCACCAAAAGCCGCAGGTCACTGAAATCCTGGGTGGGGAATAACTCTGGGGGCGTGGGCGGAGGCGTGTTAAAGAGCCCACTGTTGGGGCTCGCGGCAGACCCTGTGCTGGTGATAACCGTAGCGCAAACCCCTCGCTCCTCTGCCTCCTTCAGCAGACTCTGGGTGTCCAGCTTCATCAGGGCCTGGACTGCACCTTCCCGCCCAGGGTAGCCGGCGCCGGTCAGAATGGCTGTGGCCGTGTTCCCCAGAAGACTGAGGTCTAGCGTGGGGGCAGAACGGATCACGGACGGCCGAGGCTGGGCCGGGGCCGAAGGACTTCCCGGGGACATCGCCGCACCTAGGGAGGTTGGCGAGCGGCCTTCAGACTTCCAGCCGACTCTACGGGAGATGGTGAACTGGGTTGGGTCTTTACCGTCCTTGCGGAGCAGGTCGGGGAGAAGGCGACGGCGTGCATTGATGAACCAATTGCAGATCTAAGAGGGGCAAAAAAAAGAAAAAAGAAAAAAAAAAGAGGGTAATTTGTAACATTTCAGAAATGCTCTTTAAAAATCCCCTGTGTATGTAATCCCATTATGTATGCCTTTTAACATTTCGCTATAGTTGCAGGCCTGGTTCATAAATGTTGTGATGCGTCAACAGAGGCCGGGTTGTCTTGGAACACAGCTGGATCCACAAATTAACCAAGGCGTTTCATTCAAGATCAAAAAACTTGAGGCCTGTTATTTGGAGTTGCAGAGTTCCACCCACACATTTTCTATCTCCATCTGGACAAGGATTTGCTTGCACTCCTTCTAGTAGTACAATGTCATTTTTATATATTCTGTAAACTGATACCAATATACACAATACTTCATCACCTACTGAATTTTATTACAAAAAACCCTGGTTACGGTTGGATATGACACTGCTGATATGGTTATGGGAGGACAATAGCTGTAGGTTGGGCTACACCAGGGACTCAATATGACTTGTCCTCACAGGATGGGAAAACGGTCTCAACTTGCCATCACTATTGAGAAGAAGCAGATATGTTTCTGTAGATGTAAATCTGTCCAAAGTGGGATTATCTCAAAAAAAGTGGCCTGAAGCTCTGCAGTGAGAATAGCCTGAATATGCCGAGCAACACAAGAGCAAGGAAAAGACATTGGCTGAACAGACTAGAAAACATCAACATTTCCTGGCAGCTCGCCTTAATCTGGAACTGAAACAAATTTGACAAATGATCTATAAATGTGAAAGAGAATGTCTGTCAAGATTGCACTGAAGTAATAGAAGATTGATATTCACACCTCTACAATACAGCCATTGTTAAGGGAAACCCTATTTTATGTTAACCTTAACAGACTTGATTGGGAAGCTAAACAGGGGAGGTGATTTTTAAGCATGGTTAAATTATCAAAATGTATCATCTTGTACATTTGAGATTTAGGGTGCACCTTGATTTAGTAAATCAGAAAATAAAAACTATGCGAGACTAAAAACACATCACACAGTCTGTAGCATTTAGGTCACTGAAGAAATAAGCACAAACAGGGATTTCGGCGGTGGCCTTACCTGCAACACCGACAGGTTGGTCTGACTCGAGAGGCTCAGCTTCTCCTGCTCAGAGGGATAGGCGTTGAAGCGATGATCGTAGAGCCAACTTCGGAGAACCTGCACCGCCTCTTTGGGCAGGTTGCCACGGCGACGGCGCTTGCCAGACAGCCCTCCGCCTGACAGATCGAGAGGCGAGGAGTCATCGCTGTCCGACATGGCCGACGAGAGCTCGTGCTCCCTGAGGCGCTCCTCCTCCAGAGCTGTTGAGTGAGTGACAGCCGTCAGTTTTTAAGTCCCGGCCTATTCCTATTGCTTGCTACTATTCAAGTCCAATTTTGTATAAAAGTGAGTGGTAAAATGTGGCTCAATGAAAAGTTTAATAGCAAAACCTAGTGAGAAACATAGATACAGTCTTGTAGATGCCATTATCTTATTGTGCAGATTAATTGCAGTAGCCAGTGCCTGTTCTACATCTTTAAAGTCCAAACAATATATATTCGATAAATACCAGTTTTTATAAAATATGTATAAAAACCTTTATGTTTTGACACATCTTAAAGTGTGGTTTTATATCTAAAAGGAAGGCTAAGTCCTAAATAAGCGGCTTTTAATAAAGATTGTGATTAGACATATTCAAACTGGCTGGCCAGTGGCCATTGGAGGGAATCCCTTCAAATGGAGCATGCCTTATACCATTGGGGGGGGGGGGGGGGGGGGGTTAGAATGCAGCAAATGTCTTTCTCTGGGCTTTGGTGAAACCTGACCCCTGGGGCAGTGCCTGTCTTCACAAAGGAGATTGTGTGCATATCAACATCACAGTGGTCAGTAGCCTAGGAATCCATTGACCATGCAAAAGGGGGCTGTCTTCACCTCCAGAACTACCAGTGTTGCTCAAACTACCAGAATAGTTGCGTTGTTGTTTCAAATTCAAGACTCCTTTTCCGTAAACAAAAATATATTTCCACAGCCACAGTATAAGCAGCAAATTGACACGATTCGAGGAATGTGGGGCTGGGTAAATGTTATTTGAATGTCTATGCTGGTGAGAAGTAACGGGTATTTTGTAGGGCACTTTCTTCGACATAAACGTTAGTGCAACATGTACTGTGATATCAGTGCCTCAGATTGAACACCAACCGCATCTAATGTTATCGCGGTCCTGAAAAGAACATATGCGCAAATGATCAAATTGGAAGCCTAACTTCCATAAGTAGCAAAATAAATTAAAGATGCAATCGCCAAATACAAAATCAGCTCAAACAACAGAATTTGTAGTTTCTGTAGCCGTTTATTGTACCATTTTTAAGATGAGATGGAGAGACTCGTGGTGTTTTTCTTAAATCAATTCAAGTTGGCCATGCGTTAAAACTCTGGTTCGTTAAGCTTGTTGACATTATCAAAAGGTCATTAAAGTCTTAGTTTTAGGATTCATCGATTATATTCCCCCGGACGGGGTTTTAGTTATAACACAGCTTAAGTTAAAGCAGTAAGGCAGCAAGATCGATGCAAAACCAGTCAAAAAGCTACCAACCAGAACAACTCTGACAAAGTGAAAAAGTACAAAATGTACCATTGATTGTTTCGGTTTTCTGCCAGGGGAACTTGAGGGGTAAAGTCAAAACTAACTCATATTGACAACGGCTAGCTTACTGTAGCAAGGCTATTTTATTGGATCCCTACTGTCAAACTAGCCAACCTTATGGAGGGGCATTGTTTACAAAATGTCCCTCCTTCGACATACCAACACGTTGGTAACAAAGAAAGTGGCGATCATATGAAACATGAGCAGGTATTTCAGGGGATTTCTACGAAATATTGATCACATTGTAGTTGATTAAATCCAGCGTATCAATTCAAAAAGAGTCGTATGCGAGTCGACAGCATGTCAGTGGGATTGAATACACGTCTGAAGAAGTTTGAATTTTGATGTTTCGAATCACGGTCGAACCTCGACTTGATTAACAGCCGTGATGTCTGGAAAGAACAGCGGTGATAACATTTGATCGTAACAGGCAGTAGCGGACATTTACGTGAGCTTTTTGGGAAATAAAATATTTGATGGGACTTTTAAATGAGCCGTGTTTAAATCTCGCTAAAGCGCACAAAGAAAGCGAAGAAACGCACACGCTCCCGCTGCGTGCACGCCAGTTCTCTGACGCGCCGCCAGATGGACACCATGCTTGAGATAACTAGCTAGTTAGCTGTCCCTCCAAATTCAAACACAAACACACGCTGCATTTGCTCCAAACAAAAAAAAACACATTCCATTCAAAACCAACACCAACACACAGGGCTCGCACAGCAGTACAGTTTTGAGGGGTTCGAGTTTAAATACAGTGCTGAAAACACGATGAAATCCCCCCCCTTACCTCGTTTGAACGGTTTCATTCTTTGTTGATGGCTTGCTTGAAAACACGCAGCTGTCGAAGTTCCTTGTACAATGCTCGTCCGCAGCCAGACGTTGACACAGAAGGGGAATTTTCTTGCAAGACGCTCAAGATGCCGCGCGTTTTGGGAAACGTGAATGTCTGAGTCGATTCTATGTCATGTATGGTTCACAGAACAGTCCTTCCATTGCATTCCTCTTACTGCCAGAACAAATGTTTTTTTGATTTGTCGCTTGTTCCCTTTACCTGCGCGCAGCAGCGCCAGCTCTTTGCCAATCTTGACAGCCGGAGCCCAACTAATCCCTCCTCCTAGGCGAACGTGATCCAATCACGGCTCGCAATTTCTATCAGACAGACTGTGTCATCAGTCCCCGATGACTGATGGACAAACCATTTCATTCAAAATTCAGTAGCCTGCAGTGATCATGGAGGGGTGTCATTTTTTTTTACTGACATTTAATTTTGAGGTTTCCCAAAAGCATTGCCCAATGTGTTCGATTTAATTTAAAGAGTGGTTTTCTGCATCTGGTAGTGGCTGCCAAGGCTGCATCACACGGAAGGCATTTTACGTAACGTTAATAGAAACGTTGTGTTACATAAACCAGTTCAAACATGGGGAGCTGTGATTAACTTTGACGACGGTCTCTGGACTATTTGGCGACATGCTTCTATTTAGAGAATTTTAGAGACCAAATTACATTGTAAATTGTATAAGAATGACCATTTATGGAAAGATAAAATGTGCAGTCGTTTCAAAAGCAATCCAAGAAAGATGCTATAGGATTTATCAAGTATTTGAAAACGTGTCAACTTAATAATAAATGACATACGGGTACTTCACCCCTGAAACGATGATTGCTGGGGCCTTGCATCTCAGCGGGTGGGGATTGTCAAGCAATTTCCAGTTACAATTAGGTCTTCGCAGGAATGTGTTTGTAAACAAATGTACTTCACTGGTCGCTTTGTTATTTAATATTCGTGGATCCTGGAGACGGGTTAAGTACAACCACCAGCTACTAAATAAAAGGAGACACAACGTAAGTATCAGCAAACGAGTCACCAAGAGTCAACAACATATCCACAAGTGAAACTTTTGAGAAAGTATTGTGTGCATTTTATTTAATTTTACCTCTCACCGTTATACATGGGACCACCCTTTAAAATAGTATAAATACATCTAGCATTGCAAAAGATGAAGCTTTTCAAACTGTGTCTCTTATATACAGAGTGATTTGTAACAGGCATGGGATAACATTATTAGAATGTATTTATCAAAGAACCCATGTACTTATCTTTAGTATTGCACATATACGTTTAATGTTAACAGAGAATAGCGAGAACAAATTTAATAAATCTATTTTTTTAATATAAACAACTCATTCAGTAACATGTTCACCTCATAGAACGTTTATACCAACCCCCCTAAAACCTTGGCAAACACAGTCTCTACATATAGCTTTATTGATACCAAACAAATCCTACTCTTTAAAATATGTGCTTGTTTTATAAAATATTTCCTCTAGGGTTTGTAATGCTACATCTTATCTCCTGCTGATTGAGCATAGATTTGTATGCCTCCAAGTTTTCACATCCCACCCAGTGGCAGTCAGCAGAATTATTGGCGGTAAATTCGATTTTTTTTATTTTATTTTATTCCTAGTTGGCTTTTCTACAAGGCAGCATATTATGTTGTACTCCAACCTAGATTACCCTCTCCGGTTAGGTATGCCCGTCTGTCTCTGAAGTTGCTTTGCTTGTTGCCTATCATAATCAACAGAGACCCAGTGGCCGCACGCACGCACGCACGCACGCACGCACGCACGCACGCACGCACGCACGCACGCACGCACGCACGCACGCACGCAC
>JAOPJO010000025.1:9753032-9765282 GCA_027123675.1 Molva macrophthalma | reverse complement strand
ACACACACACACACAGCAACACACACACCATCACGCAGCAACACACACACACACACACACACACACACACACACACACACAAACACACACACAAACACACACCAACACACACACACACACACACACACACACACACACACACACAAAAACACACACACACACACACACACAGTGGGAATGGTCCAAGCCAGACAGCCTAGGGCCCACCCGACCACCTCCATTCCTCCCCTGCAGTAGAAGATCACTGCTCCTAACAAGTCACCCACTAAACAGCTGCTCTATTGGCCCAGGTCGGTGCTGCATGCGTGTCGGCTTACTGCTGATTTATATGGTCATTACAAGGAAACTGAACTGAAACTGAATCTAGGGTTGGTACAAAGTGAGAGGTCAGCGTCTTCATGGAGTGTTACTGATGCTAATCGTGGTGGGCGGGCGAGAGGCATTTCTACAGGAGCACGCAGGAGCCAATCAGTGAGGAAATGTGCTGCGGTGCACTCCCTCCGTCCCTTATAGGTCACAGTCAAATTTGAATGTCAGAGCAATAATGAGGAAAGGACGGGGATGTTGAAGTCTGAAATGGGCCGATGAGCTGACTGAATATGGCATTTTGCCTTCAATTAGAAAAAACATCCGTCGAAAAGCTGACAACTATATGTTAAACTGAAACGGATGAGATAGTCAAAAAAATGAAGTACAAAGATACCGGCATGAGCTTCAACATAACCGGGTTGTCCGTGATCTGAACCCTTGACCTGCCGTACCCGTTTGCTCCTTGCCAGATCAGTGTGAGTAAAAATAAACCAACTATGTTAAGCAAACGAGGTCAAGAGTGCACAAATAAAGGCCACCCATCAGGATTGCGTGACTGTATATAATAACATAAGCACATGTGAACTGATGTTTTGCAGTCAAGGTCTAAACACGACATATGGCCGTGGAAAGGGACATCCATCCATTATTGACAATGACAATGCAAACTGTTTTGAAAACTATTTTAATAGAGCTTTAAGTTGACATAGGCATATACTTTAATATAACTGATAATTATGGGCGGAAAGCACCTCAGAGTGGAACAGGTGGCATTACATTTGTTTAGAAGATAAAAACAAGAGGCAAACAAACACATACAGCCAAGCTAATGTTGGCTTTTCCATATGTTGCTGTTGTTGAACTGATTTGGGAGGATATTTAACAATCCAGAGCAGTTGGATTGGGATTCTATGCAGCTCTGTAAGAAATAAAAGTTTGGGCTACACTATCGGCACATAGGACTACTTAACAAACATCTGCGCTTGGTTTAGGACCAGTGAAAGCAATCAATGATGTATTGGATCAATGTGGATGGAGGCCTTAGTCAGTGCAGGATACAGTGGTCAGAAGTGGAGTTTATCTGACCAGTTTATGTGAGTTAATTCCCTCACTGAGCAAATTACAGAGTAGTTGAACCCAATGACTGTGTCCATTGTTCCATGTCGGCCTAGAGACCATTCCAAACAGTGCATCATTACTCAACAGCACAGGGAAATTATGTTATTGTGCATAGCTTTGCATTGGACTGCCAAAACACAGCTTTGGTTCAGTTTGTTCCTGCCTGGTCATTATTGCACTCGATGGGCCATTGTTAACCATTATGGCAGTTGCCAAAGTGAACAGTTAGCTCCTTGTATTGTTTTGTCCAATAACAGCTATGAGCAACAAACTGTTAACACGTTTCATATTCATTCTTAGCGTGTGAGAGAGACCGATAAAGTCGGTCGAATTAATCCTAGAGATGTCATCATTGCTAAATAAGTTTTCTCAGGCCAAAACCGCTTGTCATGGACTCATGACAAGAGGATAGCACAACCAGAAAGAGAGGTCAGCAACTGTGCAAGAATGACGAATAATACATAAGCAAGCAAGTAAATATAACACAACAAACACACAGTTGTGGGGCTAAAACAGTCAAAACAATATTTAATTTGAAATTATTTTGATATTCAAATTATGCCTAGCTTGTTTGTTATTTCTTCACAAATATATCCGCTTATTATGATTATTATCTAGCCCAAGACACATTCGCTCTGATTCACTCAACGTAGAGCCTTTTAATCAGCCACTTAAACATTAGTCATTAATAGTCAAATTCATTGTACAGTGCACATCTTCTTTTAAAGAACACCTACAACACAAACACTTGCGAAACAAAATTTAAAATAAGATTCATTATGAATTATGCATTTTGCTTGTTTGAGAAACGTTAGTAAGTTAATAACTTTGATGAACAGAAATTTAATAAATTATAAAAGAGCAAGCGAGCTTCAATCAAGAACACCTGACAAACTTGAACGAGACTTGACGTTATCCACTTTTTAATACACATTTAAATAAACGAAGTTATCTTGTTTGTTTCCATAATTCTTACTGAGTTTGACGAAGGCTTAGTGCCAAAGGTTTAAAAAGCCTTCTTCACTAGACGCAAATATAAATGGCCTTGCGGGTGACGTAAAGAGCGTCCAAGCATGAAGTGCGTGTGCAGTCAGCTCATATTAAAACGAAAACAGTATTTTTTCATCATGAAACTCCCTAGTATAATCACATACATAATTAACAGTTGAGACACTTACCCTGCAGACAGACGCACTTCAAAACAACGCCGGCCAATTTTTATAGCAGTGTAAAACATAGAAATATTGCAGACAATTGGCAACCGGAGTCAACAGACTTTCTGTTAATCAGCATAGAAGAATAGCTGGAGTGTAGTACGTGCTGTGGTGTGTGTTTGGACTACTGTTTTCTCACAGGGAGGCGTGGCGGTTCGGCGCCCGTACAGAGTATATTTGTTCGATAGCGCCGTCTGGTGGTTGTCATTCCGTACGACAAAACGAACCAAGTCGACGATCCAACCATACACAGATTGTGTAAATGCAAGAATTTTAATTAATCAAACTATATGAGTCTCCAATCCGTTCAACGACCATTCAACTTCCAATTTCATTGGACGCTGTTATAATGATAAAAAAAAAATCAAATATTGAATAATTGAGTGAGAGAAACATCTAATATCCAATCATATTATTGGCTGCTTTATAATCCTGCTATATGAACTTCAAACATCTTTGATCCGTGCCCATATGTGCTGGTAGCAACGAGAGCTATTCCTCTTGGACCTCCACAGATGTTACTCTCTTCTGCTGCAGCCAGAATAAATATTTCCTAATTCATGTGCAATCTACTCGGTAAGGTCCTAGATTACATGTGGATGTGAGACATTAAAATCCCTGAACCGTTGTGCTGTTTAAAGGAATTGTATTGGCAGCAGGCTGACATGATAAGGTTTATTAGCCACATATGCCATACATATTTATCTGTTTATTGTATTACACACTGGATATTCAACCCAACCTCTGTAATGCCCTGATGTACTTCCACTGAATGAATGTACTTTATAGCACACCTATCTAGACTAGGTTCTACAAGGAGGAGAAACTGCTAGGACCAATGTTTTAGAAACAACAGCCGGCATTTATTTAACAATTCAGTTATAACCTTCTTTACACAAATGTCAATAATGTAACCAAATACAATTTCCAAACACAGAAATAAAGGTTACAACAGTCAAGGTAAGTAAAACACTGTCTTTTTATGGCAATTTCTCTGTGCCTCCTTTGCGTTTGGTCTCATCCATTTTCGCACCCTTTTTTTTGTTGCAGAAGTGCTATTTAATGAAGGCACTGAGCCCAAAGGGGAGGGGTTTAAAGATGTGATTGGGCCAGCCTACTTTCAATTAAGAAAAAAACAACAATGAGCCGATCTGCCTGTTTATGGGCCGGTCAGCCAAAAAACGAATGAAATAGACAGTTGTGTCGTCGGCCCAAAATGCACATCGACCTAGCGGGTGCCCGGTCTGCCAGATGGTCAGTCCAGCCCTGGGTGTTGTGATCGGAGCCGGTTGCTTGCTTGTTGAAGGGTCCATTTCTCGGCAGCTAACTACACAATAATACGGACTGGATAAAGCAAGCTCTTCTTTATATACTAGGGCACTCAGGAGCGCGCCGATGTCACTTCCTTCATTTTTCCTGGCAAAACCGTCCCGTTTCAAACATAATAGAAATCAGCCCACAGGCTGTTCTACACAACAAAGGCAGTCGGGGAAGGTCTCATTTTTGAAAAGACAATCACTGCAAATATTGTACATTTTATGTGACTGAAGCAATTCAAATTCCTTTTAAGTATTCCCTTTGAGGGGGGAGCAGAAAATCAGGTTGTCCACACTTGGTTTCCTGGCAGTGAGGGGACTCTTAGTGGTCTGTCTGTCCCCCGACGCTCAAGGAGTAATAAAAGCTGTTGTTCCTTCAGGGCTTTGTCCAAGCCCCTGGCTATCAGCGCATAGACCCTTTGCTCTTTCCAGGTCATCTCGTGTGAGTAAGAGCAGGCCGCAACCAAGCCCAACATGTGTTTGTGTGTGTGTGTGTGTGTGTGTGTGTGTGTGTGTGTGTGTGTGTTTGTGTGTGTGTGTGTGTGTGTGTCTAGAGTAGGACTGACTTTAGCATCGGGGAGACAACTACGGCAGCAGCAGTGGATTATTAAATGCTTTCATGTTTTTTTATAGTATAATTGATTATGACATTTCAATTATTATTTTTGTTCCTAATCAAAAGGTTTGTTATGTGGAGATTGTCAATCACAATTTATGTTCGAATTAATTTTATATTCCTATAACCTTTTTTTTTCACCTTGTGCAGACACTACGTATTGTTATTATTTTCTTGCCCAAGACCCATAGACTCTGATTAACTCAACAAAGAGCCTTTTCATTAAAGCCACTTAAAATAAACATGAGTCATCCATAGTCAAAGCCATTGTACAGCGCACATGTTCTTCAATAACACCTTCAACACAAACACTTATGCAGTCATCAGCAAAGACTAATTATGAGTGCATGTTCTTTTAAGCTTGGCCATTGTTGCCTGTTTTAGAAAACATTAGCAAATGAAGAGTTTGGATGAATAGAAATGAAAGTAATTCTAATTAGGTTTTCTTCTTAATTGAGCTGTGTTTCTTCATCTTGTTTGTGATTACACTAGTCAGTTCAGAAAGAGACGAATAGGATTCACTTTAATCCCTTTTTTAAACCATTTTGTTAGTGTGCTGGTGGGGGTGGGGGTGGTGCTGCCTCACCAGTGCTGGTGCTGTAGGTGCGGACTGTGGTGGCGGTTGGCGGCGGCGACTCGGAGTCCAGGGACGCGGTGTCGTCGTCCTGGGAGCAGCCGGCCTGGATGGCCCTCAGGTAGCTGTGGCTGCGGGAGCGGAAGCACGTGGGCATGGGCAGGTCGGGGGGCTCCGGGTGGTCCTGAGAGGGCGGGCGGGAGTCTCGATACGTGGAGTCGGAGCTGCGGTCCTCGTAGCGCTGGCTCATTTCCAGGTCCCGTAGCTGAGGAGACGGGAGGAGGTGTGTTACTAAAGGGGCCACAGTGTGCGTGTGTGTGTGTGTGTGTGACACACACAAAGACACTGCGAGGCAGAGCTATGGATAGGATTTGTTGACTTGTGCGACTACGGCCACATGGTGTACTACACTACTGCAGTTTACAAGTTTAAAACCATCGCCATCATTCCAGCTGACACGTCTCTTCTTCAAAAAAGTGAATCTCCACCTGTGAAGCACATTTGTCAGAGTGCAATAAACTAAAGGTTGAGCGTGGTTTTATAGCACCTTAAAACCACAGCCAAGGAGAAGAAGTGCAGCACTCTATCAGAGTTGACCTGGGCTTCACCTTTATGGGGTCCCACTTAAACATCTCATGTTGCTGCTCATGTCTACCTTTAAACTGCAAACTTCAAACTTCAAGCTGTGCTATGAAGAGGTGTGATGTCTGGACTAGAAAGCAAACGCCGACGTCTCTCTTTCAGGCTTACACCTTACAGGCAGCAAAGACTTCAAAGAGAAGACAAGATGAGCGTTATTAATCCAGGACGAGCGATTTGGATGTTCAAATGCATGCAAATAAAAACAGGGTAATGCAGCGTTGTTTGTGAGGCTTGTTAAAGGATGATGAAGGGGAACGGGTGCTGTCTTTAAAGACAAAGATACAGCCCTGAGGGTCATGTTTTTTTGTCTTGACTCTTGACTGATTACACGCCGATTATACTATGTAGTAAAGTCTTTTTGATAGAAAGAAAGAAATGAAAGAAAGAAAGGAACGAAAAAACAAAGGAAGACAGAAATAAAGAAATGAAGAAATGAAGGACAAAAAGACAGAAAGAAAGAAAGAAAGAAAGAAAGAAAGAAAGAAGGAAAGAAAGAAAGAAGGAAAGAAAGAGCATAACACAAAATATTAAAGATGAGGGTTGAAATAACTTACGCAGTAAACTCATCTATGTTTTAATTTAAGTTTGGTCTTTATGATTACACACAATATTTATGTGCAATATACCAAATATCAACAGAAGCATATGAATTCAAAAGTTAACTATGTTTTACTAATAGTTTCCGATGCCTCCGGTGATAGCCCCATTGAAACAGATCATAGCCCATTGAGAACATCAGTTGATCGTTATGGTAACCATGTCAGTGGAAGGCTAATAGCTCTGGTATAAGTGGACAAATTAGATCTGAAAACGCAAAGCATCAGTCACTCAGCTTCGGGCACAGACCATTAAAAAGAGATTTACGGTTGGAAGGATGGTTATTTTTGTCCAACTGGAGCTCGTTTTTATTGAAGACATTCACACTGATATCTGTGAAAAGGTTTACTGTTTTTACTCGCAAAGGAGTCAAAAAATAATGAACGTAGTCTGAACTCAAGTAAAATAACTATAATAAGTAAAAAATATACAAAAAGTAAAAGTGAAAAGGGGCAAAACAACAACGACGCAGTAAACTCATCTCAGTTTCCTTAAAGCTTGGTCTTTAAATTTACGTTTAAATTTACGATTTATGTGCAATATAAATCAAGAAAGCATAGGAATTCAAGCGAGATGGGCAGAGAGCTCAAATTAAACTCCCACGGCTCATCTCCCTCCTGTACCGAGGCGTGCGGGGAAAGGGGCTGACCTGTCCTATGCAGCTGCCCCGGCCCAGAGTGCTGCAGGCCTGGCTGAAGTCGTCATCGTCCCATCGGGGGAAGGAGGAGCCCGGACCCCCGATGCAGTCCAGGTTGTCCAGGCTGCGGTTGTTCGAGAGCTCGCTGAGAGACGGAAGACAGCTGGAGGACGGAGAAACAGACCACGAGGGGGAAAGACACGAGGGAAGAGTGTGAGGTATTGAGTACAACACGTACGTGACCTGTGTTATGTTTCATGTTTCGAACAGACGGAAACAAAAGTCAAAAACTAGGAAAGAAAAAAAGATACAGAAGACCAAGTATGAAATGACCAGCAGAGCCAGAAATAAAATAAAAGTTTCTGAAAAACAAGGCAAATAGAGAGAGGAAAAATGGGTCAACCTCTGTGTCGTTACTTTCATTGTAACTCACATTTAATCACCGTGCTGTGTAACAACCAGACCCCATTCTCCAATCTAGATTTGACGTTTACCACTTCAGCATCGAAGCGCGGCAAGCTAGTTATATTTGCGCTTATTGTATGCATTTTCTACCAGCTCCATCATGTTGCCAAAGTCAAAGAAAGTTTGGATCAAGGTCCTTCACAAAACAAATCCACAACATTTTTTGCTTTCTCATTCTTTGTTGGCATACAGTGACAGCGACATGACGGTTCGCTTGCAGGTTAGCCTCCTTGACCCTTGCTAGTGGAAGGAGTCAACTAGGCACAGGACTCTGTGTTTTTTTCCACCTTGAAAACTTCCCCAGCAGATGGTATTAAGAAGCTTGAGGGCGTTCAAACGGCATATGAGGATGGCATTTCACACAGCGATGACTTCGAAATTTACATCTCAATTTGCATCTGGTGCAGAGCGGGGCAGGCGTGGGGTGACGAATGGGACGTCCTATGATCAAGAGGACGCGTTTGCACTGCAGCACCCCCCCTCCTGGAGGAGCAGCTGACGGGCCAGTCACTGACCTGCTCATTGACCTGCCCAGATGGTGCAGAGAGGACACACTGTGGAGGGGAGACCACAGGGCGTCCAGCTCCCCCTGCAACATGCTGTAATCCAGGGTTCGGCTGCTCATTTGAGTCAGGGTGGAACGGACCATAGAGAGAGTGCGGGGGTAGGCATGTCAGGGATCGGCAGTTGGAGCAAGGTTAAACAATCAATGCACACTTAAATAGAAACAAGAAAGTCCTTGCGTCACCGGGGTCCATAACCTCTTCTGTCGCTTGTCGATATTTGCATAAGGGGTGTGACTGGATTATTATCATAAATTACTATGTTGATTTAAAATTATTTATATATATTAAATAGGAAACAGCAAGCATAGCGCTTATAAGAAAATGATAAATAACATAACCATATTAAATATAAAATAATTTCCGCATTAACAACTTTCCATGAATGCCAAAAATGTATGTCACAATTGCCTCATATGTGGAAACCCAATGAATTCAGCAATTCTATGAGAAAATTAAATGTTGAGTCTTTAGGTTGCAATCGCAGCACCGAAAACCTAATCCATCAACGATTTGAGTGCAGAAGCATAGGTAGACAACAACAGAATGTAACGTCCCCCACATCATCGCCAGGATCACAATTGACTCAGATGAATCTACCAGCATGCCTGTTTGTTTATTTTTAAAATACAACAACAACAATGAAACACAAAAAACGAATAATAGCCAATTCCTCTACGACCTGCTGTGCCTCTACTCCATGTGTGTGTGTGTGCTTCAGGGAGCATGTGATCCAAGAAGTCCATTGAGTCAGAGAATCAGTGAACATGAGATATTCGTGTGTGTGTGTGTGTGTGTGTGTGTGTGTGTGTGCGTGCGTGCGTGTGTATGTGTGTGTGTGTGTGAGTGTGTCCTCTCATGCAGCCACAGACGGTGGATCTCTGGGCCAGTCGGCCCACTCTCGGCCCACCACCGCTCAGCCGTAGTAGGGATGATGACCCAGGCATGTTGAGGTTGGCAGGGAGTTTGACGCGGCTGAATACTACGCGTGAGTAAGCACAGCGTGGTCCACTGCTGAGCTGCTCTCTGTGTGGGTGGAGAGTGTGTTTGTCTTAGTGTGTGTGCGTGTATGTGCGTGTGTGTGTGTGTGTGTGTGTGTGTGCGAATGTTTGTGTCAGTCTCAGTGTATGTGTGTTTGTGTGAGTGTCTGAGTGTGTGTGTGTGTGTGTGTGTGTGTGTGTGCGTATGTGTGTGTGTTTGTGTGTGTTGGTGTGAGTGCATGTGTATGTTTGTCTCAGTGCGTGTTTGCGTGAGTGTGTGTGTGTTAATCTCAGTGTGTGTTTGTCTCAGTTTGTGTGTATGAGTGTTGGAGTGTGTGTTTGTGTGTGTATGTGCTCGTGTATGTGTGTGGTTGTCTCAGTGTGTGTGTGTGTGTGAGTGTGTGTGTGTGTGTGTGTGTTCGTGTGTGTGTGCGTATGTGTCTGTTTGTCTCAGTGTGTCAGTATTGGAGTGTGTCTGAGATTGTCTGAGTATGTGTGTTTCTGTATGTGTGTCTTCCTCTCAGTGTGTGTGTGGGTGTGTTTGTCTCAGTGTGTGTGTGTGTGTGTGTATGCATATGTGTGTGATTGTCTCAGTGTGTGTGTTTGTGAGTGTTGGAGTGTGCAGCTGAGTGTGTCTGAGTGTGTGTGTATGTCCACATGTATGTGTGTGTGTTTTTCTCAGTGTGTGTGTGAGTGTTGGAGTGTTGGAGTGTGTGTGTGTGTGTCCCCAGGTGTATTTGTGTTAACAGTAAGTAGGTCATGTAAATAAGTAGGTCAAGAGCATGATGGGTTCATTGCTGCATGACACACATCTTTAAGTAAGGTGCTGTGTGGGTGTGTGTGTGTCCCTGTATCTGTTCGGCGTCTTTGTCCTAGTTCTTTATCCGCGTAAAATGTCAATGGGGGCATGTGGCTTGTTAGCTATGTAACATATTGTGGCTTGGTGTCTGTCATTATAAAGTGTCCTACTCCCTGGTTGTCGGTTTGTTGCTGTTTGAAGGTTATCTTCAGTATAAAAAGGGGTTTTGTCGTTGTGTCTCCACCTTCAGTGTCAGGTCGAGGGGTGCGGGTGGGTGGGTGGGGGGTCTTACTTGCGTGGAGGAAGTTGGTCACTCAGAGACTGCTGGGTGGCCCTGAGGTAGCTCTGGCGGCGGGCGGTGGATTTCGGCGACGGCTTGGGGCTTCCGTCCGAGTCGTCGCTTTCCTCCATGTCGCCCATGGCCTTCACGTAGCTGCCGCTACGCATGCGTCGACACGGGATCTCCTGGGCTCCACCCGCCCGCCCCAGAGTGCTGCTCCAGTCTCCCTGTAGGGTAGGACACGACAGGGCAACACATGGCATTCACCTGAGACAGGCCGCAGCACTGGAGACACCCTGCTGCCTTGACTGTTGTAAAGACAATGTGATGTAATAGGGGGTAGGAAAGTGTGCAGTCTTTCTCCACTTGGGGTCGGGGGAGTGGCTGACTGGTGTATAAACTATATATATTGGATTATACCTTTTTGATGAAAATCAAAGGTTGATGTAGTGGCGCGGTGTGTACTGGGGGTAGTGGCTAGGGGGGTTTACTCCCAACTGACAGGTACTGTGTTTGATCCCCAATTAATGCAACCCACCTGTAAGCATCATTGACCAAGATGACTAACCCCCCCGACCTGCCCTGTCATCCCATGTAGCTGAATTCACTGACAGTCACGCAGGTTCATAAAAGTGTGGTCCGATCTTATGCCTTTCATCCATGTACATTTGACACCACAACTTGAGCTGTACTCACCCGTCGGCCCACCTGCAGATAGTTGCCCGTAAGCTCTGGCTGGCAGGATTTGGACTTGAGCATGGATCTGTCCAGGGTGGCCGAGACCTTGGATGAGGGGGGGAGGACCTGCCTGGGCTGGCCCATGGTCAGCGTGGACCAGGAATTCCCTTTCATGAAGTCACTGTCGTGTATCCCCAGCGATCCTCCTCCTCCTCCTCCTCCGCCACCACCCCCTCCTCCTCCACCTCCACCCATGGCCACTGAGAGGGCCGGGTAGCGCATCTCTTGGGTGCTCTTGGAGGAGCTGATGGTGTTGTAGCCGCTGTGGATGTACCTGTTCTGGGGCGCCTGGCTGTCGTGTCCCGAGGCGCGGCCCACCGTCATCATAGCCACGGGGTTGCGGTAGTTGCTCAGGTCACTGCTGTCCAGGTCGTCGGAGCTCCAGTAGCCTGACATGTTGGAGCGTGGCCGCCGCTTGGCCTGCCCTTCCGACTTGGTGCCCCGGTCTTTGCTCTTGGAGCGCCGGCCCTGCTTGCTGCCGTCCTCCGTGCCAGAGGAGGTGCCCCCGCTGCCGGCCGAGCGCCCGTTGACGTTGCCCTTCATGTTTTGGCCCTCTAGCGACTGGGACTTGGCGAAGAGCTTCTGGACCGAGTGCAGCATGTAGCGGATGCGCCCTGGGCTGTCGGTGCGCTGTTTAGCAGCTGCGGCGGCCGCCGATGTCCGGTGGTACTGCAGCGTGCTGAAACCGTCCCGGCCACCCGGCAGCTGGCTCTCAAACTGCTCCAGCATGTTGGCGGCCGGCACCTGGTTCTTGGATGCGTGGTGGTGCGATATGGTGGCGGAGCCACTGGTGATCATGGCCGTCCGTCCGCTCATGCCCGCCATGCCCATGCCCGCCCCCATGCCCATGGACATGGAGGTGCCCATGGTGCCCGTGCTGATCCCACCGATGTTGTCCCCCGGCGGGGAGAAGTCGGACTGGTCGTAGGAGTTGTAGTGGATGCGTGGGAAGGTGCTGCTGTTGGACAGCTGGTTGTTGAGCGGAAGCATGCAGTCGGAGGGGAGGGAGACCGGGTTGCCAGAGGGGTAGTGGTGGGGTTCCATGGTGCCGTAGTGGTCCATGGTGGCAGGGCTGAGAAGGTAGGGGCTGCGCGGTAGGGTGCTGGTCTGGTGGGGTTGGGGGTACATGGCTTCCGGGTGCCCCAATGCAGGATCGCAGGAGTCGGACAGGTGCCGGTGGCGGTTCGCCCCCAACCCTCTCATGGTAGTCAGGAGGGGCCCGGCCCTCTAGAAGATCCCCTGACCCGGGAGAGAAAGACAGTGGGTTCGGCGGTGAGTCCTAGGACGGAGGAGAAAACACACAAGCATTAGATGGGTTGCACACGCAGGCAGACACACACACACACACACACACACACACACACACACACACACACACACACACACACACACACACACACA
>JAOPJO010000025.1:9707838-9722509 GCA_027123675.1 Molva macrophthalma | reverse complement strand
TCCCCCCTGCCCTCTCCTCTTCTCCTCCCTCACCCTCTCTTGCTTGGGTTGATCAAAGCCTTCCACCCTGCCTTCTCCTCTTCCCAGTCTCTCTGCCTCTCCCCCTCCTCTCTCTCCCCCCCTTTAACCAGACTCTCTTTACCCAATGCAACCCCCTACTTCTCCCTCTCTACAGCCCCCCCCCCACCCTTCCCTTTTCATCCTGTGTGACCCCAACCATCAGAGCTCAAAAGACACCCAGAGGCCCAACCACTTTGTCATTATTACATGAGCTATATCTATCTCCCACAGCCATCTCAAGCCAATGAGCAGCTTACAGCCCAGGGGAAACAGATGGGGGAGGGGAGGGGAGGATTCTGGGAAGATACAAGCACAGTGGTGACCCCCTATGGTGATATGTAAATAGGGCGACTTGGTGGTATGAATAGACACTTGGCTGGAATGGCACACTGAGGCTCGCAATTGATCCTTATCGCCGGCATGTAATTTGGTTTGGGCAAAGGAAAACCCTGAGCTTGATATGCCACACCCTGAATTCTGAATCAGAATGTGAATATAGCGGTGGTATACACAATTGAACTGACCAGATCAGGTCACAAGGCTACATTCAAATAAACCAAAGACTAGCTTATTGTTCAATGCTTAATGATAAGTAAGTATTGAAGTTATTTAGTAGAGTTAGGCTCACATCAGACACTTGTTTTAAATGGACATCTGCAAACAAATGATTCCATATAATCCAAATGCCTTTCAGTACTACAGGAAGATCAATGATGAGAGTGCTGGCTAACCATAGTAGCCAGATGTACAACAGAAGTATGCCAAAAGCACAGTATTAGTTAATTTGTCTGGCAAGAGTAGACGTAGGACAGTCTGCATTGTAACCGCATTCATTTCCCCACACTGTTAACTAACTGCTGTGGGGCCGCACTTCTTCCTGGAGCTCGGCACTCTGTGCTAATTGGTCAGTATGTGTGTAGGCGGGGAAACATTGGTGTCCTGTTAGTAACCAGTCTCCCCTAATGGTGTCTTGCGGACCCTGAACCTAACCTCTCTGCTCCACAGCTCTTGGCTGGGGCTCCTCAGCACCGTGAGCTCCTTCCTTTTTTTTTTGCATTTTCAGATTAAGTGGATCAAATTTGCTTTCACTCAAAATAAAGCCGACAATCACTCTCCCTTCCCTCCACATCCCAAAGTTCCCGGGCACTAAACTTTGTCCGTGTCCTCAGCCCCCTTCTCGGTATCTCACTCTATCTTCTGGAAGTGTCCATATTGGTCAGAGTACACAGGCTTCAGTTGGCCTGTCAACTCAATTTGGCTCTGTGTGTGCATTCCAACAAAAGCCACACACACACAGCCAGCGGCCCGGCGCACTGGGACACAATACTTAGCCGGACCAAGGCAGTGACACAATGAGGAACCGATGAGATGTAGAGGAGGGGAACCGGAGAGAGAGGAGAGCACTGAATCCTCGGTCCTCACTGGCAGTGTTACACAGAGATGATGACATAGCCAGCAAGCAGCACCTCCTGTCTGTCTGTCTGTATGTGTGTCTGTTTGTCTGTATGCCTGTTTGTCTGGTCTATCAGTCTGTCCATCTGTCTGCTTGATTGTTTGTCTGTCTGCGTGTTTTTCTGGTCTTTCTGTCTGTATGCCTGCCTGCCTGCCTGTGTCGGTTTGTCTATCTGTGTGTTTGTCTGGCTGGCTTACTGTCTGCCCATATAAGGCAACACTGTATAAACCGGGGCTAACCTGTGACTTGCAGATTCTGACTCATATTTCCCAGAATGCATTCTGTCTTATCAATGAGGGTGCTCCTATCTGACACAGAATGTGATTGCACCGCCTTCTGGGCCGAATACACAGTATGTGTGTGTGTGGGTGGATTGTGTGTGTCTGTTTGTTGTGTGTGCCAATGTGTACGTGTTGTACTGTTGGAATGCAAGACAAAGACTCACCCTGGCAAATGTAGATGTCTGTGTTCATCTTGTATGCAGCCTTCTGCTAAAAGTCAATATCTAGTTGTGTTTTCAATGCACATTGCAGGTTTGTTACGACTGTGCTGTTCACTCTTTGTTTTGCTGCAGGATCAATAAAAATATGCCAGTGAAATGTTAATGAACTGTGGGGAAATGTGCAAATGTTTAAAATCCAGCCAAGAAGCAAATGATGTCAGATAGATTGGTACTGAAAAAGAATTAATGAATGAAGCGGTGTTGCAATGATGTGAGTGAGAGGGGAAGAGAGACACTGAGATAACGAAGGACTGTGATTGACGCTGCAGGCTATGGATGATCTAGTCAAGCTCCGCTGGTGACCAGCTCCGACAACAAGACATAACATTCATATATTCTCTTATCTTCTGTGGTCCTGTCTAGCTCAATTGGTTGAGCACGGCATTAACACTTCCAAGCAATGCAGGGTATGAAATGTGTGCATTTGGTGGATAGATCCATCCACCAAATTAACTGTGTAGTAAATGGCATATATCATCATAAAGCATTACACTGGTTGGACATATCCATTCCTTCTTCTTGAAATGTAGATTTGAAAGTAGGCGGAAAAAACATTTCTGAATATTTTACATGTAAATGAGTTATGTGTTAGTATAAAGTATATATTATATAATATATAACCAATTCAAACTAACAAATAGATCCATGTCTATTGCAAAAATGAATTCAAGATATTTTTTTAGATATCCTCTATAGATACATTGTTCTGTTCCCACAAACAACAGTAGGTTATGGGCAGCTGTGAAACACACACACACACAAACACACACACACACACACACACACACACACACACACACACACACAGAAGGACATCAGTTCACATGCACACGTGCAGACGCCAACCCACTCTTCTCTCACTTGCTCTATGATAACCATCTCCATCCATCCGGCCACCCATCACAGATTGAGAGTAAACACACCAGTTGGCCTGAAACCCTATATGGCTAGAAGACTAGCAGCACACGTCACACTTCCTGGAACGCAAAGCTCCATGCTAATGCAATGCTAACGGGCAGATAGCACAGTACGCTGGACCACCTTAGTCTTTTAGTGAGGAGTAATTTGTACTTTAGATGTACTTGTATTGTGGTATTTTATTTGTTTTAGCTAGGACTACCTGTGTGTCATGGTTTGTGCTGTTACGCGTGCTTGCTCCAATAAGAATGACCCTTAATGATAATAAAGATCTTCTGAATCTAAAAGGGGGATAGTGAGAAGATAATGGAGAGTGATGAAGAAGTACGTAGGAGGTTTCTGATCATAGATTGCATGGGTTCATGTAAACTGTTTGAAATATCAGTGTATATATATGGGATGATATACACTGATGGAAAATCCTGTGTAAAGAGCAAAGTAAATAGTGAAAGATATAGGAGTGGTTGTTAAAAAGGAAGTGACACGACGACCTTGTGACAGACCCCAGCAGGACTGAGCCAATCGGCAGGAGTGCTTGTTCTCCATGCAGGCTTTATGTGCGTGACTTTTTCTGCGACATGTTGACGTCACGTTGAGCTGTTAATGCTCGATGGTAGTCTGTTAGATGACCAGGCCTAACCTCATTTCAGCCAAATCGCTGTCGTTTGTGGTGATTATGATTATTTTAGTCACACTACGCACCCAATGTAGGGTCCGAGCTTTGGAGGGCGAGACACTGATTGTCCACTTCACAATCAATGAGCAGTCAATTAATTTTGACAAATCGAATACAAATCAACATAATTGTAATATTTTGGCATTTAGTGTCTTCCTTAGCTTGTGATATTAGTTTCAATGTATCTTTTTTATTGATAAGTTGTACTGCACAAAACAATCAGGCATGCTATTAAAAAAAACATAACACATATAATACAAATTGGAGAAATTCCTGCACATACTAAACTCCACTATGCCACTCATACACTTCTAAAGGGTCCAGCGATTTAAATCCAAGCGAAAGTTGAAGATCCAGTTAAAGTTGCCTTTTATCCTCTCTCGCTCACCTTCAGGCTACCTCTGCCTCACCCTGGGTCTAATTGCATTCTGTTAATAAGCACTACACCTCATCACAGCCTCCTGCCTCACAATACTAATCACAGCTTCTACAGCCAAGAATGTAAACTCTTGCAAATAAGCGGACGGTATTAATGTTCTCTCTCTCTCTCTCTCTCTCTCTCTCTCTCTATTACTGATTGAGAACAAAAGCCCATCACTTCCGCAGCCCCCGTCTCGTCGTTGAAGAGAAGAAAGGGCTTTAAAAGTGCGCCCTCATTGCACTGAACTGCAGAGGTGAGCTACAGAGGTGAGCTACAGAATGCTGCTATTTCAGGAAACTCACCAAAGAGTGATATCTTTGTGAAAACCTCGGCATGAAGCACAGAACACGCCGGAAACCGTTTCAAGGAAGCAGGGGTTGGATGGGTCAGATTCCACCGCTATTTATTACTATTTAGTTTTTCGACAGAAATAATTAAAGGCAAATCTGTCACAGACATGAAACAATTTTCTGCCTTTCTGCACAGGTCCCAACACAGCACGATGCATCATTATACTATACCATGCATGGCAATGCATCTGTAGCCCATAAAACTGTAACTGTTACAAGCAGAGAAATTTACATATTAATGAGCCTGGAAATATCATGTAAAAGTCTTCCTGGCCTCGGAGCCACTACATCCATATGCATTATGATTATTCAGCCTTCACATTTCACTATTAATAGCACTTCAGCACACAAGAATGGCAGAGTTAGGCATTAAGGAAACTCAACATCCAGTGATCCAGATGCCCTTCCTGGTTGAACATGGGCAACCGATTCTTGGTTACTTAATCAGGCAATGAAGATAATGCAGGTAAAGAAAGGATTGGAACGCCTAGCAACAGTGCACTGAATGGAGCAGAGATTCAAACTCTAAGTCTTAGCATTGAGTTGTTTAGTCACAGTAACTATTTACTAGCTATTAAGTCAATTTGTTGAAAATGTATCAAACTTCTTAATTGAAAGTGACTCACAATAAATTCATATTCAATTCAAATTCATACATGGAGGGCAATTCATCTTGAATAAGGATGCCTACAGGTAGACTGCATTGGGGTTTGAACCAAAAACCCTTTGCACTGGTAGTCAAACACCTTAACCTCAAGACTATCCTGCCCTCTTTACTTCAAATAACCTTTGACTTGCTAGTCGTGTAAAGGATTCCAGTCAGGGCTCTGCAGAGGTTGGTTCATGCAGGCGTAACACGCTTTACTGCAGTCAGAATTGTCAATACCACACTCTTGTAAAATCCCCCCCCCCCCTGCGCATCAACTTCCCTGACAGCAAGAGTTACAGCACTACACTTGAATCCATCTACCTATCACGTTACTGAGACATTGGTTTCAGCAGAAAAAAATCATTATAGCCTCAGAAGCTCGGATCACAACATGCATTTATTTTGGTTGTTCGGCTGCATCCACCTCCGTTTGCCCTGAAATGCTCCTTCCCCTGGTTCCTCTACCTCAGCCGTGTCGCTCCCAGCCTGGTGCCTGTTCCTGTACCACCGCTGCCACACAAGCTTCAGTGCACTGTTTGAATGCCAGCCTTCTCTTGCTGCCGCTACATAAAGCTTTGTAAGTTAAATAGCGGATCCTTTGATGGCACTGAGTTGCAGGGTATGTATTTTTTGTACTTGTGTATATGTGTGTTTTTTTGCGTGTGCTTAGTGAGTGTGTTTACGTATTTAGTGTGTGTGTGTTTGTTTTTTACATGTGCTTAGCTTGTTGTGTGTATGTGCGTGTTTAGTGTGTGTTTCTGTGTGTGCGTGTGTGTGTGTGTGTGTGTGTGTTTCTGTGTTTCTGTGTTTTGTGCATGTGTTTAGTATTGTGTGTATGTGCATGTTTAGAGTGTGTGTGTGTGTGTGTCTATGTGTCATAACTAGTAGGTTAGTGCTCTAGTGTTGAGTAGAGAGAGAGAAAGCTGCCCTTTATCTGAAGGGTCCACTTCATATCTCTGTGTTGGCGAGCAGTCAGCCTTATGAAGTGGCCGTCAGCGACTCCCTTCTGACCTCCATATGGAACCAGTGAAGAAGAAGGCAAGGTCCATCGGAGGGAAATCGATAAGGTATCTGAGGTCTTCCACCAAGTTCCTCATCTCACGATTTAATGTCATCATAATCCACATCTAACACACACACACACACACACACACACACACACACAGAAACACACACACAGTAACACACACAAACATAGACACACACGCACAAGCGCAACCATGCACATGCGCATGTGTGCGAGACACACACACATACACACACACACACACACGCACACAGGAACCACAAACCTGGTTACACGTGAATCTAACTACATTTTCATTGATCTTTTAACATTGTGTCAGGTCCAGACACGGCTAAAGGAGGATACAGTGTGTCTGTTGCCCAATTTAAAACCACTTAACAAATCATTTCTGCAATGCGTCTTCATTTCATCTCCTCGCGAGGTCGGAGATGCCCTATTTTCCAACCCGATTCCGGTAGGTAGGTCACCTTAAATCGCTATCTATCCTCCTCTTTGTTTTGATTGGCCAGGTAAATAATCAGGGTTTTAAAGAAGAAGAAAAGAAAACGTTCACGACCATCTGAGCCAGTGCTGAACTCATCTCCTCTGCAAGCGATTCATAAGTCCCGATCAAAATGAGCAGCTTATATCTGTCTGAGGTTCACTTTATTAATCTTGTCAAATGGTTTCAGAGCCACGCAAAGACACCCACCAACGGACACGGGATGGAGGGTATGGGACCAGATGGTCCTGCAGATTGAGGAGGGGGAGGGGATGATGGCTCCGCTCTCACTGAGCAAGTACTGAACCAGAGAAAGGAGACTGAGGGGCCACACTACAAGAGACACATCACTGCAGGGCCACAATGAGACAACAAAAAGAGGAGGAGAAAAATAAAATGACAACCAGACAAGTAAAACAAGAGAATAGAGAGAGAGAGAGAGAGAGAGAGAGAGAGAGAGAGAGAGAGAGAGAGAGAGAGAGAGAGAGATGGAGGGAGGGACAGGAGGTAGGCGGTAAGTGACAGGATATGGTCCTGCTGTCACTGTTGCTCTAGTGTTGAGTTGAACTGCTTTCCAATACAATTCCCTCCAAATGCTCCCAGTCAGAGCAATGCATTATGTATAGGGATGAGCCAGCCAGATGAGGCCATTTTGTGGAGATATCTGCCAGAGGCATACGCTGTCATTTCCAAAAGAAGAGAAAGCATGTCAAGGATGGACGTGTGGTTCATTGACCCCGTTTGACCCTCGGGAGAATCATCTGTGATACAAAGCTAAGCTAAGTTTAAGCTTAAGATAATGTAACACAATGATGACTTTGTAAAGTAGTACAATGAACATTTCCCTTTTTTTGTAATAAATGTGGAGATGCACTTTGGTACTTCTCTACAATATGTGGAGTAAAATCGTATGTATGAAATCAGGTCATCTGTCTACGCCACATTAATTAGGTCATGTGTTTGTAGACCTGGGGAAATTAGTGAAGTTTTAAAAATAGAATCCAGATAATAATAGGGATAATTATAGGCCCATATACATTGATATTTGCCTCATCTTAGAGAGAAATGTTTAACAAAACGGGACATTTGCAATAATGAGAATGAAAGGACGAGGTAGATAAATGAATTCTGTCTCTTGGCAGCCAAAGATAATGGGCAGAAAAATAGATTCCATTTCGGTGCCAAACCATAACAAGACAAAGCTGGGATGAATGTGTGTGAGATGCAGGTGGCTGGTGCATTCTGACACCACACCACAAAACCTTATCATGGTGCACTTCAACAGTCAGACTGAATATTCCTCTCAGCAGTGACGCTGTAATTGTCAGTGCTGAGTGATACTTTAGGATGACTTCTAACACTAGACTTATGTTACACGGGAGGGAGTGGACAAAAGAGTCATTTCTGAATGTGATCTCCTTCTCACATTCTATTCACACGCATACGTACACACACACACACGGACACAGGTATGGACACACACACACACACACACACACACACACACAAACACATACACACACGTACATGCACAAACCCACACCCACACGCACAAACCCACACCAACGCGCAGAGGCGTACGCGTGCACACGCACAAAAAACGAACACAGGTACACACATCTTTGTTGAAATCTGCACTGTGTGCATATGTTGCTATATACTTGAATTTGGAGCTAGCTCTCTGGTTATCTAATACAGGTCTTGCTTTTACCATTTTTCATGGCTAGTTTCCATGACGGGGCAGTTTACTTGACACTTTTACCCAAAGTGACTTGACAGTGATTCCAGATTGTCATTAATGAGCAGGTAGGATCAAACCTGTGGGGATCGAACCCAGTCACACACACAAGCCATATATAATACCCTGCACCTGGCAGCTAGTCTGAGACATATGTTTAGTTAATAATAATAATCATAATAATAATATATTATATACAAATAATATATAATACAGTTATAATAATAATACATACTAAATTAATATGAGCACACAGCACTTTTTGAAGCAAGCCAGACCTGAAGATCTGTGGTATCACTGAGGTTACCTATGTATACATAGTGGTGGAGTGTCTATCACTGGGCTTGTCTGGCAGAGAGAGGCAGAGAGAGAGAGAGATGATAGAGAGACAAAGAGACACAGGCATAGAGACATAGAGAAAAAGAGATAGAGATGAGAGAACGAGAGAACGATAGAATGAGAGAGAGAGACGGAGACAGACAGAGAGAGAGAGAGAGAGAGAGAGAGAGAGAGACAGAGAGAGAGAGAGAGAGAGAGAGAGAGAGAGAGAGAGAGAGAGAGAGAGAGAGAGAGAGAGAGATATGATGGGATAGGGGAGTACTGGGGCAGAAATGAAAAGGCAGGGGGGCTTTAGCAGCCTTAAGAGGGATTTGTATCCAATAAGCCATGCAAGGGATTAAGCCATGCTAATGCAATGCCTACACAAACTGGACACACTGAAAAACCAGTGAGAGAGAGAGAGAAATGGATAGAGAGAGGGAGGAAAATATGGACAGAAAGAGCAGAGAGTGTCTGATGTTATCTACAGCAACAATTAGCATTAATTTACATGTCATAACTTTAGATATATTTTTATATGTGGCATTTGGTGGACGGAGAGATAATTATGAAATTAAATTGTACATTTGATTAATTCATCCAATGTATGTTTGCAAAACATCAATGTTGGGGATATTAAACACAGTTTAATTGACGCACGGTTGCCACGCTGTAGAAACGACTTGTACTACTATTTGAATGAAGACAGGGCTTACAACTCCATTAACGCCAATAACACTGTACACAGTTTACTGCAATTTGAACAAGTTAATGTGGATGTTGCTCTCACGAAATAGAGTGAGAGTGAAAGTGAGAGAGAGAGAGAGAGAGAGAGAGAGAGAGAGAGAGATTCGTGCAGAAGTACAGGCCTAGCCCCTGGCTGGCTACAGCTGTGTTACACCACATCAGCATCTCCACAGCGTAAACCTTAAAAGTCATCAGTTTTAGATTAAAACACGGGACAAATCTCCCAGCAGGCCCTCCATGGCGGTGGTTAAAGTGTTGCGGTGTGTGACGCGAAAACGCTTCCATTAAATATTACTCTACAACGAAAACATTTACACAAACCCGCAGAGCCCCCCAATGAAAGCGTTAAATAAGGGGCTACATTCACTAGCCAAGTAGAGGAAGATTGATGTAATCCGGCCCTGTGTGAGCAATTCCCCATCACAATCACTTTTTATATATAACTTATATATATATATGTTCATGATAAGAAAATTCATCCAAATACATCATCTGGAGCCGGAAATGCATTTTCTGACCCAAGAAATGTTATTATTTTTGTCACTCAAGAATATTTTTGTCACTGTTTTAACACAACATACAATTGTGTTATGGTTTCCCAATGCATGCTGAGATTATTCCACGAGACAAATCCTTATTTCCTCTGTGATAAACAACCCGTTTGGATTGTTAATGTGGTGGTGATGATGCATTAGCAACAAGCCTCCCTAGATATACGGCATAGGACAGAAAGAGAACAGAAAAGAGAACGCTTTCCTCACCAATTCATAACCAGGATAAATGCTACGTTGGTTGGATCCCAGGGGGCAGAACGCAGCAGATTACCACAGTGGGCTGAAGTGAATAACAGTAGGTAACATAACGTGGCTACATTCGTGATTCCTTCACCTCCCTACCATATCCAGATGAAAATGTTGTTCTCATAGAGCAACAGAGAAATAATCCTCACTCTAATCTTTTAACAAATGGACCACGGGTCAAACCCTCGTTTCCGGGATGGACCAAAGGTCATCCTCTCATTCTCTCACCGCCAGCCGGCACCTCATAAGGTTGATAGGCTTTTTATTTATATTTTATTCAACCCATATCGCCCAAATCACATCCTTCCTCCATTGAGCCCCTGTCTGGTACAAATTGATTTCAAGACCTAAAGGTCATTTAATTCAAATCACATACATACCATGATAACAGATGAACGGTATGACCCCAAACATAGCATAGCATGTCAAGCCAGGCTACATGTTAACATGCCCTAGTGGCCGGTACTCAGGCTATGCGTCGAATGATGCGCTGTCCCTGAGTTCCAGCTACCAGAGCACGGCATTGGAAAAGGATGTGATTAAAAACCAAAGCATATCATATCATATAATAATATCATATAATATTTATACTATCTGATCTACCAGTGTCAGCACCCTGGACAATATAGGTCTTATAGAATGCCACTAATTAATATGTATAAGCCGCATTTGATGGATCTCAAAACAAAATGCTAATCCAGTGTGAAATTCCCCGTTCCCTAAGGACGGCTCAGGGCGTGTTTGGACGGCTGCCTGTGATGCATCCCGCCGCGGGAAGATCCAGGCGAATGCAACCAGCTCTGCAGGCACCATTGTTCATGTGTGTGCATGACCAAACAGCCGTACCATGCACGTACCCACAACTAACACGGTGCTATGCATCCCAGCTAATAGGACATCGAGAATGCTTACGTCAAGACACACACACACACACACACACACACACACACACACAAACACCACACAGGCGCTTAACTCATATCTCCCCAGCCGACTCTAAAGTCAATACATCGCAGCTATAGGACACAGAGAACGTGGTGACATTTCCACTCAGATTCTTCATAAAGGGCCTGCAGTGATTCATTGGCTTGTGATGAGGCTGCCATTACGGCTTCCTCCCTTTATGTCCTGCCCTGACGGCTGCATTCAATCTATGTGCCTCGCAGATTTCATCTTTCAAGTTGGCTCGCGACAAGGTCGAGGCGCCTTCCCTTCTCTCTGTCAGTCGAGCCTGCAGGAGGAGACCGCCCTGGGCTTTTTTTTGGCCATTTTAACAACTCAAGCACCAACCTCAGGCACGCCACTGCCACACGAGGAACCGCTGGTCACCTTCACAACGTCCGGGGAGGGGTCTTTATATATACACAGTATAAATTAGGAAAGTAGGGCTGATGCGGCGAAGGCCTTGCTGCACTGTACCTTTGAAAAGGATTTCTGTAGAATGACAAGGTAAAGGTCAGCTCCTACCTTGTTAAACAGGTTGGCGTGTGAGTCTTCCACGACAGTCAAGCGAATGCTCAGAGAATTCCTGTAACACACAAACACACACGCAACAAAAAGATCTCAGAGAGGTACACAATTAACCCTGCGACATATGGAAAAGGTGACGCCTGGCCCTCTCTCCGTGTCTCTCTCTCAGGGGCTGAAAACCTCTTCCATCTTATTTACATAACATACACACACACACACACACACACACTTTCTTAACAAACTACGTTTGTTAAGAATATAGTAAGACAAGTTATATAAGTCAAAGGTCAGCGAAAGGTCATCACTGAATTATTGTATACATATTAAACCAGTTCTGCCCACTCATTCGCTTCACTGTGTTTCCTTTGTCTTGCAAATCCACAGGATGAAATTAGCTTACAAAGCCATTCTTCCTGTATTTGGAAATTCAATTAAGACCCTTTTCTTAACAAAATCTCAAAGAGATAACATTTTTTAATTAAGGACAATGTCCCCGGACTGGTTAAATGATTCCTGGAGTAGTAATTAGGTGCAATGAAATAATGTTATTCATAAAATATGAAGAGTATAAAAAGGTACCAAATCTGACTCAAACTAAGCTTGCAATGCCAGACGATCGGAGATGTCGCTGCTTATTGCCTAGGTGTTTGAACAGACCTACGGCCCTTACATTTAACAGGAAATTACGCCTTACCAGAAATTATGCTCTCCCCCCATAACAAACTGGAGATATAGGAAATCACTTTGTAACACAGAGAGCTTTGAACATTGGAAATGGATGACCCAAACAATGTTACATCACTTACATCAATTTCATCGAATTTGCGCTCAGTTCGCAACATTGGTGAGATTAAGGATTTCCAGCGACTTTGTTGAAATGTTTTTAACCCAGAACCCACAAGAAAGACATGTTGGTATGACAGTGTTTACCGCCCCAATATGAAAGGAAGCCCTTAACACTTTTGATTTCTGCAAGGCAGGATGTTTTGCAAACTCTCTAATGTTTTCTTCCCAGTACCCAACAAAACCTGGGATTGTCCTCAGTCTTCCGTTGAGCGAAGCGTTTAGAGACTGACTGGTGAGTCGAGACTCAACCTTGCATGCTTTATTGTTACCCATTGCTGAAATACCACAACATCCTTAATGATAGTGAATCAAGGTTGAGCGTATTGACTTTGCAGGTGTAACAGTTTGGAGTGCTTTGTATTGCCTGAGTGCTACATAAATAATCAGAGAATTGTGTGTAATTACATTAAACTCAGCTGTAGCGTGCCACATAATTATATTTAAGTAATACTTTCAGTAAAAACATATGTCGTGTAGCTTATGTCTTCATTTAGATTAGCTCTAAACAATGAGAAGCTCGACCCAAAGGACAGTTCAACAAATCCATGACACTAGAGTATTTGCGTTGTGCTGTCAGTCGACGCCACGACGACGGCTGCCGTTCTGTTTTCAGCTCAAGACACTTTAATCCAGGTCATCATCATCATCATCATCACTGCGAAAACAACCATCAACTTTCCACTTTAAAACCCCCTCTTTGTTCGAGACATGTGCCCACGAACCCAAACGGTGCTGGCTGTGAGAGGAAACCGGTGAGCCCTTACCCAGACGTTGCCTCTCTCTACGGCCGGTGATTGGAGCTAGAAGATGGATTGGTGGACATGGGCCACGGACCCAGTTACCGAAGGTTACTGCGGTCTTAACAGCCCTGGCTTCTCCCTGATTGGAGCCACAGGGGGTCTCTCCCCAGGGGGGTTTTAAGGCTTTAATGCAGGGCTAAATGGGCCGAGACTAAGCTCATGAACCGGTAGCACTGGTGTCACTCAGGAGCTTGAACCAGCCAGCTCGTCCATCAGCCGCCATAGGTGAACTGCGAGGAAACACTCTCTAAATAATGTTGTGCTTCAAGGGTGTGTGTGTCGTATGTGTGTGTGTGTGTGTGTTTGTGTGTGTGTGTCTGTGTGTGTGCACATGCGTGTGTGCATGTCAGCCCACCTTTCTCAAGTCAATGCTAACCCTGCTACCTTCCTACGCTGGAGCCTCAAGAAAATCAAAGGAAACGAGCTAATCCTCCGAGACAAGCCTTAAGCATCATGGATAGCCTGCGGCCATTATCGAATGTGTCGGATTTGTAACGTGCTGGAACCAGGGGTGATATTAAAACGGAATAAGTGGGAAAGATAAATTGTATTTTCTCAGTGCCACTACAGGCAGTAAGTGATGTTGGTTGTTTTATATAGTGTGTGGTATTGCGGTATTATGATATATTTGTGACCACTATGTTCGACAGGACTGCACACAACTGTAGAAATTCAATGAGCCTTAGCTAATGCGCTAATGTCTCTCTCTCTCCAAGAAAAGTTGGTGCAGCCCTTTGCTAGTTTTGATAATTTAATTTTGTCTATGTGGATTGTTATGGCTCCATGCAAACGAATTTAACTAGAGGGCTATGGGATGGAAACAATGCTCACAGCCTGAGTGGAGATAAGCAGATCTCTTCACATCAGAGCCCGACCGCGGGCTTTGTTTCTCCATATCTGAGCTGGCCCCTTCATTGTGGCTCCTGTCCTGCTGTTTTGGTTTTCCGGCCATGGCTCTAGCTAACAGTCATGCTAATCAGAGTCGCTGACAGCAGCAGGGGTTCTGTGACGCAACATTAGCCTGGTGCCTGGGCAAAGCTCTCTCTCTCTCACTCTCTTGCTCACACCACATATTTTGCTGCTACCCGACCACAGAAGGTCTGTTGCCTTGGTGCTCGTGATTCAGTGGCCCTCTCTCTCTCTCTGTGAGTGGCCCTCTTTCCTTGTCTATCAGGGACTGAAAACCTTTTCCGTCTTATTTACATCTCCGACCCAGTTAAAAATGGTCACTCTGTCAAAACGATACCTTATGGAGCTTTGTTACATTGTTGAGTGGTTTATCTTGTCCCCCCCCCACATACAGACGCAAGTACACACACAAACACACACACACATGCAATTACACACACAAACACACACACACACACACACACACACACACACACACACACACACACACACACACACACACACAC
>JAOPJO010000025.1:9669498-9681162 GCA_027123675.1 Molva macrophthalma | reverse complement strand
ATAGATAGATAGATAGATAGATAGATAGATAGATAGATAGATAATGTGCAGTGAAATTGCTTCGTTTTTACCCTGTCCGTTGCAGAAGGTCAGGGAGATGTTTTGGGATTTTTTTCAAAGATTGATTTCTCCCACGTCTCGCTTAGTGATGCTTGGTGATAAGGGAACATTTTTCAAATGACTGGCCAAGTGTGCTGTCAATTCTATAATAAAAAAAGTCCTTGAACCATCAATATCAGTTGACAGACCCAATTATGCAAAGTGGCCGCACCTGCTCATCTGCTCGCCTCACAGCAATCAACAGCTGCACAGACACGGGGACAGGTGCAGCGGCTCGTTAAACTAATAAATGCTAAACGAGTGTATTGTTAAGAAGCCCGGTATGGAGATATGTAGGGCACTACCGACAGATTGGTGGCTACTTGCGTCTTCGTCTTCCTCTTCTTCATCACTTTTGTAATAGAGGCTGTGTTTAAAAAAAAGGGGCAGGATCGTGTCTATAGGGCATTCAACTCCCTGCAGAAACGTACTGGGTTCAATCCTCAATGTCTGCCCTTTACCTGTAGAAATCCTGGAAAGATGCCCATAATCCCTACTTGCCTAAATTCAGTGTACGTCCCATTGGATAAAATAATCTGCTTAAAGACTTATCAACAGTATATTGTAAATAGTCGATATATTCCTATGTTTGGGATCATTGCAATGCAGGTGAGGTGAGTGACTTGTTTAAGGTCATCCTCTGGTTTTTAAAAAGAGAGGAGCGGAGTAGGGATTTTAAGTTGGCCTCTATGGACTCATCCTCATCTGCTGTGATGACAAGTGGCAGTGCTGGAGATAGACCAGTGGTTTCATTGTTTGACTTCACCTGGCTAGCTGCTCTGCTGGGAGTAACTAGCCCCTGGGGAATTGGGATTTCTATTTTTTGGGGGGATTGAACCCATACACCGAACTCATAAAAAGAGTCTGTCTTTATGTAGGCCTGCATCTTCTTCTGATTAAATATTTATGATGCACAGGGACTTTTTTCGTATCGTCACTGCAGTGCGCACTCAGTTAAAAATAAGTAGTTAACAGTTGTTAACTGTAAAATGACATTTAACTCTAAAATTTAAATTTTCCTGTTTTATATAATATTAAAGGTGCAGTGTGTAGAATTGAGTGCAGCTAGCCGAACGGACTTGGCAGAAATGGAATGTTATTAGTGCATGAGTATGTTTGAACACATTTATAATCCCATGAAAAAAAGAATCATTATGTTTTAGCTTCCTTAGAAAAAGCTATTATATCTGCATAGATAGCGGATCCTCTTCCACGGAGTGCGCCATGTTGCACCGCCATATTTCGACAGAAGCCCAGAACAGACAAACTGCTCTAGAGAGAACACGTAAAAACATTGTTGTAGGAAGGAGGGGGGCATGTTATGCCAATGGCTTTAACCCATTTTTGATGATTTATAGTAACATCAATGTGAAGGAGGATTATAATGAGCGAAATGTTGCATGTGAAATGCACCCCACACAATGGCGTTATACTTTTTGTCCAAGAAGCTTAACCTTCTCTCAGGTGAGGCCATCAAAATTAACTGCTGACCAGACAGAGCTCCATACATCCATAGGTCTGTGAATGTAGGGTTCAGTTGGTTGCACTCTGCAACTTCACCGCTAGTTGCTACTAAATTCTACACACTGGACCTTTTAATGTGTGTAAAATAAATAGTAAAATAAGTAAGTAATTTGACTTGTTTTTCACAAGTTTGTTCAGCTTTTTAATGGTCTGTCAGTGTCAGTAAATATGTGTAAACAATAAAGTATTAATAGGCTGTGCACATTCTACAGACCAAAGAAAAAAACAATATAACTAAACAATGATGGTCTACCAAAATCTGCTACACTCTAAAACAAATATACTGGCTTGATAATGGATTTATTTCCTCCGGATGCAATCACATCAGTAACAAAGTACATGCTATTCTAGGCAGACACAACCAAGCAAAACCAGAAGGGGTTCAAATACAAACAAGGGTGAAATGCTTGCCCCTTTTTAAGCATGCATGCCTGCTTCCACTGTCTTCCCTCTGCTGGTGTCGTGCCAAACCTCTGGTGAACATCTGCTGATGACATCTACCCCGCCCCCCCCCCCCCACGTCACCCTGTCAGACCTCTCAGCTCACATCAGTTTACTGAATGCTTAATGAAGGCCACGGCAACAATGTGCATTTCCAATTGACTTGGTAAATACATGATACTCTCTCACGCACGCAGAGGCAAACACACACACCACACACACACACACACACACACACACACACACACACACCTCGTCAGACTGAAATAAAATGTTCCAATTGGAATAAACAAGCCTGTCAAATTGCTTTGTTTATAGAGATATGCTGCAAATATCATGATATTATAGGTAGCCAAACGCACACAGTACTACTACCACTCATTCACCTTAGCAGGTACTTCCTTCTAGTTGTAGTTGTTTCATTAGCAGTGTAAACGTCTTTGAATCAAACATATAGTTGAGGCTGAAAATGACCTCTTCAATTCTATACAATATCGTATGGCCTAGATTAGTTAGTCAACAACGTAGTCAACACAGCACGCACTCACTCACAAAATAGTCCTTCTATGATAGATGAAGAGAATATAGTATTTCACAGAGCAATCATGTTAATCACATCAAACTATGGGGTATTGCTGTGAACACACTAATTGGATTTTACTGTTGTAAATCACCCTGTCAACACCTCACAAATGTGAAACTGGCTTTTAAAATCACCTCCTTGCTCATGTCTTTTAATTATCACCCCACGTTCCGCGGGGAAGAAAATATATATTGTGTATTTATGTAGAATAGTCTATTATTAGAATCATATCTTTATGTATACTTACCCCCCCAGCAGCATTGTATATTTCAGGAAAGGTATCACCTGGTACCCGTATATAGTTTGATGGGTACCCCAGTGGATAGTAACATCGACTATGATGACTCTGTAATCAAATTGTAAAAGTCTGTCCAATTTCCAAAACCATACGGCGGTGTGGAGTGAGGAACAAATTAACTCGATGGCACTATTATATGCAATGAGGATCGCATGAACCCATTGAACCTCTACAACATTGCATCGATTCAAATGAGACCTCCAAACACTGTCAGAAGGGCCGTGTCTTTTTAGCATCCGGAGCTTCTACCTGGACGGCCGTAACTTCCCCCCCCCCTCCCTTTACTCCATCACCACCCTGCCTGTGAGCTCACTGCGTCTGCAATCAGCCGCCTCCATGACCTTTGCCTGAGGCAGGCTGTTACAACGCGGGAACTGACACAACAACAGAGATAATTGATGAACGGAGGTTGGGCTCCCGGAGGTCATCCCAATTACCTTGACTGATGCCGACTCACTGTCATAAGAACAGAAACAGCTTTGGTTGTTTTGTTATTTTCTCTTTTCATTTCTTTCTCCTTCCCCCTCTTCTCCCCCTCCCCCCCACCTCTCTCTCTCTATCTCTCTTAACAAATCAGGTCAGGAAGATGGTGTCACCTGAGGTTGAGTCCTTCTGGGACACATTTATTTTGCGTGTTCCTCTAACTCATGGTTTCTCTTCTTTCTCTTCTCCCTGTTCTCATCTGCACACAGCGCACGTGTGTGTGCATGTCAGCCCTCTCTCGTGGATCTGTGACTCAAGCAATGGCTGACACAAGCACTTATGAATGACTATACCCCCTCACTCACACACACACGCACACCAACACACGCACATGCACACATACATACATACACAGACACTTGTGTAATCATATGCAAATGTATGTGCAGACACATACACAGGCGCACACACTCGTAAACACACAGACACAGACAGACACACACAGACACACACACACACAAACACACACTGCACTCAAATTCCCATTCATGTGCACACAAACACACAAGTACTTTGCAGACGTCTTTGATATTTTCGTCCCTGCCAATGCATCTGCTTAGAACTACCAAAAAATGCCAGTGCCATGAGCTAGAGGCCAATGGAACTCGGTCACAGATGGTTTCTTCAAGCTGGCATGGACGACTGCATCCACAGGGGAAAGGACTAGAGTAAACTGTAAGTAAGTATTCAGATAGGGGCAGAGGGAGAGAGAGAGAGAGAGAGAGGCCGCCCACCCCCCAGAGTTGAACCACAATGCTAAGACAGCCCAGCAGGATCGATCCTGTCCCTGGACAGAAGTTCTTCGCCCTCAACACTGTTAACAAGCTGCCTCACCGCTGGCCGCTGCCAACCAGGCAAATACAGGATTAGCCGCGGTTTAAAGGCAGATTACCGGGAGCATTTTGAGCAGATGAGGTCCGGAAGTCCATCCACTGTTGCGGCCATTAACAAATTGTGATGATGTGCGTTTTCTCCTCAATACCAAAGACAAGGCTGGGGGTTGGTAACAAATGGAACCTCAATGAAAATAGGATATGAATATTAGAGTCTCTGAGGTTTGTGTATTTCTGTTTGTTTGTACATGCGCTCATATGCGTATCTGTATATGAAAGGAATAAACCCCGACGAGTGTCACATTATCGAAATATAATGTTTGACATGGAGGTTGCTTTCCGAACCGCATTATTTTCCAATAACAGGACAGCTGGGAGTTTATTACACTTATACCACAGTTACCCACAATTAGTAGATCTTAATTATCTTCATTTCTAATTTGTTTTTTTTTCTTTGATCTACTTGGCCGTTGCTTTTAATGTTAGATTTGTAGCGCATTGATGTGGAACTGTTAAAAGGCAGAGATGCCCATTATTTACAAAAAAATGCACCCGTGGCACAATATTGACCATTCAGAATCAGGTATTTAAAAATGCTGTGGCATAAATGTCTGTAAATGAGTTGAGGAATTGTAACCTGACCTTGGGAACACAGAGGTCACCGTATAGGCGTAGATGGGGAGAAGAACATAAAACTGTGTTTAAGTGGGCATCCAAGTGGAACATAAAAACATAGCAGGGTATAAAAAGACCAGCCATCTGCCAGATGATTAAATAAGCCATGGGCTAATTTGGAATAAATGTCTTATGGTGGAATCCACCAAATCTCCTTCAGATGGTGTATTTTTCTGTGATATCAATAAACAGACTCTACTCTACAGCTGGCCTCACCAGAGAGCCAGCTCATTAATACATTATGTACTAATATATAGGACTGCGCGGTATCTATAGTAAGTACATCATGGAATCGTTTAAAAGTTTGCTGCCAAACTGTTTGTCTGGCCAAACAATTTTAGCCAAATTGAAAACTGAACTGGATGTTGAGAATTAGCATAAAGTAGCTCTGGAGAATTGTACAAATTATGTGAGACCAACATGATAGAGCCTAGATGCTTTCCTAAAAAAACCTGGCTAAAGAGATGGCAATTTAGAGGTCTTTTAATAAATCTAGGCACAGGGCGTAGATAATTAACATGTTATAAACACTCATCTACACATCTATACTAGTGCAGGGAAGACATTTATTTGTTGACATCCCATGCTATGCTGTGTATTTATGTGTTGATGAGTTCTGCATGCTTGGTCACGCAATGATTACTTGCACATCCATACACACACACACACACACACACACAGACTTACCCACACATGCGCACGCACACACACACGCACACACACACACACACACAGACTCACCCAGACATGCGCACGCACACCCATACCTACTCACATATAGGCACGCACACACATGCACGCAAGCATGCACGCACACAAACAGACACGCACAACCACACACACATACACACACACACCAATTAAAGGAACAAGCCAGACTCTATAGCACATGTGGCTGAGATCTGTATAATTTAATAAAGCCTGTAATGTCTCATCTAAATCATTTGATGAAAGACAGAATGTAACAACATTTAACAACACACATGCAGCAGCAAAGCCATTTTCCTGCCAGCTCAGAGACAGAGCTGAGCAGTTATAGGAGATCACATGGGAGGGGGGAGGGGCAGGTGTTGTCTGTTTGACTTACTTCAAGGTCATCTCAAGCACATATGATATATACACTTGGATAAGCTTTCAGAAACATTTTCAACCCTACAACCCACAAAAAAGATAACATTAGAAATGGATGCATCACCAAAAATCAATTTAATTAACTGTCCCTTAATCGCCTTGACTGAAAGAAGAACAGAATAATGCCCACCTCAGAATGTACAACATGACGGACACAGTAGGTTTAAGAAACTCAAGCTTTTACCATCATTATATCTTCTCTACAAATTCAGTAGTCAAGTTAAAATTAAAATTGCATTGGATAAAATTGTTAAAATTGCATTGGATTAGACATACAACTTCTGGTTGGTATATTTCCAAAAATACTGGCAATATACAATTGCAGCTGTTATATGTTAATAATTTAGAAGGGTAAACGTGATGTTATTATTTTTCGTCTTTTTCTAAATATAAATTGTGTGTGTGTGTGTGTGTGCCTGCGTGTGTGTATGAGTGTGCGTGTCTATCTAGCTATCAGTCCTCCGGTGTTCACTGCTACATGTTGAAGACAGCTGATTTTCTCCAGGACTTTCATCTGTGAATGTAATGCAAATAAGCCAAATCCAATCTAACAGTGACTGTCATTTTCACTTTTAGTTTTTATCTTGAAATGAATTGAATGGTGATTAAACCCTGGAGTTATATCCATACCTGCACTGAATGAGAATATTCAACGTAGCGTGATAATATTGTACGTATTTAGTTAATTGCATATCGAGTAAAGACTATAAGACTACTAAAGAAGTTTTTCACTTTGACCATAGCCACTGCTTGTGATGCTCAAGATGCTCAAGCATATATAAATATGGACCTGTATATACATTGTTTACCCTGAAAACACTGTTTCCACATTAATCAAATACATTTTATGCAAGATTAGGGGTGAAATTGAAAATATGTGCAACAAATTCTGATTGAAATGTCATATCAAAAACTATGATATATGAAAAAGTATATTATTAATTACTTTCTATGCATATCTTAAACCACTCAGTGGCTTGTATTTGTAGCCGGAAACAAAACAGCTGTCTTATTGTATAATTAGTGTATGTTTTCAAATGCCCAGCTGTGTACCATAACTGCATGCAATTTAAAAAAGCTCTAATGGGTGTTCCAGCAACTTAAAAACCCCATCACTGGTATTTTTACTGTCCTTTATCTTTTTATTTATTGCGTTTATCTTTACTCTCTCTCTCCCACCCCCCCTCCACCCCCACCACCACAATAAAGAGACAACATCATCAACCAGCATAAGGCAGCTAATATTGCTATTGCAGGAACATGAAGTGTTGTTACTAATCATTGCCAAGAACACAGGAAATAGAGATGGTGCCACATTTTTTACAAATAGTATATATATATATATGAAAACTTAAACTACTAAGATATTAATTTCACAAATAGTTGATCAATTTAAATATAAATCTCCATTCTCTGATACAGTAACAATGTCAACAAAGTATGTCACTGTGTTCCATATCGTGTTCTAGACAAGATAAAGCATAAAGTTCCATTTGTTACATAGACAATGATGTAGCATATCGTGCCGTATCATGTTTAAACAATGCCATACCATAATGTTCTCCATTGTGATATGATATACCATACATTACAGTTCTATATTGTGTTTATATAATATAACCAGATAGAAGAATGTTGCGTACATTGATATATACACATGATACACATTATTCCATTTTGTGTGACAGAAAATGATAAACCATATTGTTCCATATGGGGATATGATACACCATACCATACAATTCTATATTGTATATAGTGTTCATATAATACAACCAGATACAAAAATATAACCTACATTGATAAAGAAACATTATACACCATAATATTCCATGTGATATCAAACAATGCTCTATATTGTGTGATTGATTATGTGTTTATGTCAAGGCTTTTACTTAAAATGTGATATGAATATTTTGGGTTCCAATTCAAAATTCATATATTCACTCACCGGTCAAACTGTGATCCATTACCTCTGACATTACTAGTGGCATAGCAGCTGATAGAGAAGGAAAAGTCTTCAATCTTGACAGTGGCAATGTCAAAAGAATATTCTTAATTTGAATGTCAAATACCTGAGATACCAGATATAGGCGTCCAGATAAGATTATGATTCAAACCTGATCTGTACACTCAATCTTATCCAACGACAATAGGAATTCTGCTTAGCTACTACTGCCGATACATCCACAATCATGACTGTTATGACTTATTTTCACCTGACATAATTAGCCTGTGGAGAATAACATTTGAATTATGTTTGTTAAGTTAATAGTTCTAAGTCAAAATAATTGTCTTGCCTGTGTTATTGTTTTTGCCTCATCTGCAATTATTATTATTATGCCCCACATTGGCTATCCGTTTCCTTTGCGAAACCTTTGAGAATATTCAATATCTATGTCCACTTTTTCGTGTTCGTCTAATGCCTTATAAGTGTGTATGTCTGCACTTTGTGAGTTGAGGGAGCAAAAGTTGTTAATTGCTTAGAAAATAATGCTAAGATCTTGTTTAAAATATTCCACTCATGTATTCACGTGTTTTATTAATTTTGGGGTTTGTGGGGCTGGAAGAGTACCAGCGGATTTAGCTTTGAACCCACGAACGATCCAAATCATGTTGTGTATGCCGTATGAGCCCCAAAACTAAATGATCAAACTTCAGTGTCACACAAACAGCAGGGCTCTGTCACTCGATTTGGGCCTGCGGCAAATATTTTGGCGCAAAAAGGATGTTTCTTGGTGGCATCATTACGGCACAGAAATCAACATTCACATGCTGGTCTTGTTAGCAGTGAGTCTCTCTACAAAGCCGAGCCCAAGGGAACGCAGACTGGCTCTTTAAGAGCTCTGGTTTGCTGTTTAGTTTAAACTTTAAAGCAACTCTGGTGTGGCAAAGTGATCCGACAGAGAGGTTATTTTAATCATGGAACACGCTGGTTTGGATTCGTGTTCGCAGCCAAGCATTTTGGCATCTATATGGCATATTTAAACGACAATTCAACAAAATAATACCATACAGATTTATAGTCATAGGTTTTTTTTGTGCATCTTCTCAAACAGGTTTTTCTTCATATCTAGTTACAGTCGATAACACTTTGCGCTACAGCTACCCACAGAGCATCCCTGCTGTTGTGGCCGTGTCTGTTTATGGATACACATGGCAGCTGGCCGTCGCAGTGGAACCGACCCAGACTATGATTTAGCACACACAGCTTGTACCAGCAAGGCGTCCTTCCATCATGTGGGGCACCAGGACACCGGGGGTCGTGTAGGCCCCCCTCTCAGCGCCACTCGCCAGTGGTTAAAGACTTAAGTCATGCAGGATTAGCGCACACTTACTCAGCACGATCGGCCCAGCAGGGGTAGGGGGGGAGCGGGGGGGGGGAGCTTGTGAACAAATGTTCTCCGTAGATAGAGAGCAGTGCCCATGCTGGGAAATCTAGAGAGAGACTCTGTGTACATGTGTCAGTAGTCTCACAAATCAGACTTAGATTAATATCTAAAGTCGGATGGTAGACGAGGCCAAATCTGGGTGAACGGGGCCTTTCACTGTTTTTTGGCTCCATTTTTCAAAGAATAACCAAATAAACCCTGAGTAAACTGGCAATTGTAGAAATACACATATAAAAATGCACATTAATTAGTTGTCTTCGGTAGTATATCTCCATAACCAAACAGGAAGCAAGGCTTTACTCCGCCCCTTGCAGCTATTGGTTTCCTGCCCAGGCTCACTGCCGTCGCCCAGAAGTTCTGTAATAACATAGGACTTCTGGATCCAAAAGTATTTTCAAAAATGGAACATATAGTGCTCCAGTGATCGGATCTAAAAATACTGTGCTATGAGAGGCAGGACTATTCCAGCCAATAACAAATACACCATGTGTTTTGCTATCATCCTGTGTAGGTCTTTTGGTACAGCATGGCATTACCGCTGCCAAGGGTTAGGGGTTCAATTCCCTGTGGCACCATCCAAGACGCTATGAATAAAAATACCCACCAAATGGCATATATATAAAAAGCCTGAATCAAGCCTGAATGTGCAGTTTATGTATAGAACACCTCACAGTTCCCACTACCTCTACCACTTTTGACGACAGCCATTTCCAAAGCCGGACGGAATCTTGCATCGCAGGTCCACTCTGTGTGCACTGTACTCCAGACCGCTTTCCTTCCGAAGTGACCGCGCTACGCTCCCAACAGAACCAACCTCTACTACACTCACTGGGATCCGCTTGACCCAAATCTCAAGCCTCCTTTTTTTCCCTCACAATGTGATAGGCTGAGGGTGCGCCGGGCACGCAGCACTGCAGGGAATAGCGCCGGGCCGAGGAAGAGATGAGCACGCGGCTATATTTGTGTAAAAAGAGGTTACCTCAACTTGTGTCACTAGCTGATCTTCCCTTATGGAGGCCAACGTGTTCTCTGAGGACCACCTAATGGGGCCATTCTTACTTTGCATCTAGAGCTGCGCACATTAAAGTTAGTTTGAAACACTCTTTTGGGTCAACACACTTTTTGAAATTGGGCAACTTTGGAAGCGTCATTGTTTAAACTGTGACGTTTGATGATGAAGCATCAAGTGCGGGATTCTCTCTCTTCGCTAGACCAGCATCTGTCTTAATAGTGTCTCCTTTTCTCACCAAGCCAGGAAACTCCTCTATTAGCCAAATAAACAATGATTATATGCCTTTGGCTTATAATTAAAAGCCATTGATCCCTTTAATTTGTAATTGCATCAGAATGCATCATGGGATTTTTTGTTGGCAATACTCAACAAAAAATCTGCCATTATGAGAGTACTCAAGAGAGTTGTAGTAATTTAAATCCTAAATTAACGTAAAGATACCGTATCCTAGGAAAATCAAAACGTTGTTTTGCCACATCTTGCATGAGAACCAATGTGGCAGTTTTAAACAACAATGTCACCCCATAATGACAAATACATTCACGATTAATTACTAAACAATGACAAAAATACTATTACTACCATTAACGATATTAGGACATGATTAGGAGCATTAGAATAATGCTCCTATACTTCCAAAATGGAGGCCATTGAGATGTGACGTCACGATGTACAAGCCCAATACCTGCCCTGTTTGAGTGTGTTTTCTACAGCAAAGAGAACGACTAGCGCTTAAAAGATTGTCCTTTAACAACATGTTCTCCCCCCCCCCCCCCACCTAGTCTCTAGGCCTATGGCTGGCCACCTCCCACATGCGTGCTAAACCCCTCCTCTCCTTTACCTTCTCCCTCCCCACCAGCCGACACCTGTTGCCCAGGACATGGGCTTGTTGTTGCAGCTTGTTCTCCTCAGTCATCTGCCTGAAAGTGGACATGCAGCACATTGTGAGGACACATCCACAGTACATCAGACTGCTGGAGCCCTGGGATAAACGACTGAAATTAGCACCTGAATGAGGTATGTTTACATCTTAATCGTGTCAGTTTAGTAATTAAACCACTGCTATTATCATATTACACACTTCCTATTTTCATGTTCCTGTCTTTGTAAGTTGTACGGGTTGTGTGTGTGTGTGTGTGTGTGTGTGTGTGTGTGTGTGTGTGTGTGTGTGTGTGTGTGTGTGTGTGTGTGTG
>JAOPJO010000025.1:9617168-9643005 GCA_027123675.1 Molva macrophthalma | reverse complement strand
TAAATGATGTACTATGTTACAGGTTAGAATTTGGGGAGGTTCACTATAAACTAAACATTTTTTATTACACTGTTACATATGAATGCCCTATATTTTATGCAATACATTTAGTGTATGACTAACGGAATCTAAGGCTACTAATGCCTAGCAACACATGAAACGTGACATTAAATGTAATGCATGATTAGATGCTGATTATGATAAAAGTGAAAATCAGCAATTGAAGTATTGAAATTATACTTATCTAAATCATTCTTAATTTATTTCTGCAGAAGCAGTCACACCATAGCACCTTCCTACTCCTTCCTACCTTCCTACCATAGCACCTTCCACACCATAGCACCTTCCTACCCTTTTGTTTTTAACTTTTTGCGACTCTGTCCTGTCAATCACCAGGAGGGCGGGACAAGACGGGTCGTGCGCTGCTAGAAGTGCACGGGGACAGGGCCATGTGGACGGCACCTCTGGCCTCAGCCCCGGATCTCTGCAGGCTGATTCTCTACATGCACCACATACCAAGGTACCTGTATGATTGTTTGCCTTATTTCAACTTCTGGGAAAATCTCTCTTGGGGTTGGGGGTCTATTTATCTTTTTTATTCTTTTTAATCTTGCTAAGTTAATTCAATTTCTGGCAAGCCCTGTGTTTGGGGGTCCATTTCAGAGGTTTACATTATTTGAATTTCAGGGAAACTCTGCAAAGGTTTTGGAGTTTGTTGAGGATGTGGGTTGTGATTCAGTTTGGTCAATGACAAAGACAAATCGGCACTCAAATAAAGTTATTTGGTTTCATTAAGACATTCCCGATAAAAAAGTTATTCAAAAACCAAATACTGGGATATAATTTACCAATTGAATATATCTCACAACCAGTAGAGGGCATCATAATACTGTATAAAGGGCCCAGAATATGGGACTTTCTTATTTCTAGTGGACACTGATGTGGAGGAGAATCACTGCCTTCATTGCCATTACATACAATTTGACAGTTTAAAATCACTATCTTCTCTCATTACAATGAAATCAAATCTAGATTCGCCAGCTACAATTTCATCAACCGTCTATCAGTGCAACGTCAAAGCTGTGGTAACCCCCTAAAAATCCACTACAATACACTTTTACAGCACCTTGCATTTACACTTGTCCCTGTGAAGGACCTCACTCACTTCAAGGTGCCATCACAATAAACCGCAATTGGCGGTCTTCCTCTCACCGTGGTTACAGCCCTTCCTAACCATAATAACATTAGCTGGCTGTAGGCCGCAGCCACGCAGTCTGCCAACTGTCTGGTATGTGACGCCCCGCTAGACATTTCACGTTTGGACTCACGCACTGGTAACCCAACACGAGGCCATTAGGAAGGGTGTGTGAAATTGTCTGAGTGAAATTTGGAGGAGTGGAAGAAGATAGTGTGTGTGTGTGTGTGTGACCCTAGTGTGTGTGTGTGTGTGTGTGAGTGTGTGTACATGGACGTGTGTATGTACGTGTATTTGTGTGTGCATACGTGCCTGCATGCGTTTGTGTGTGAGTGTCTGTGTGTGTGTGTGTTTGTGTGTCTGCGTGTGTGCATGTGTCTGTGTGTGTGAGTGAGCATTTAAGAAAGCGAGCGAGGGAGAAACATGAACTGTGAAGGAGCAGAGAGATGAAGTCTAAAAGCCTCTTGATCAGATAAGGGCTTCTGTGATGAAGTGAACACGTGCTAGCATGCTCGCTAACATGATTCCACTTGTACCCAGGAAAGAAGTCAGAGATTTGGGGATGACACTTGTGATCGACGCCAGGAAGCGGCCTCCTCCCCCGCTCCTTTACAAAGCCCTATTGATGGCCCAGGTTAGAACAAATCACCCTCTCTCTCTCACACTCTCTCCCTTTGTCTCCCTCGCTTTCTCTCTGTCGGTCTCACTCTCTCTGTCTCTCTCTGTCTGTCTCTGTCTCTCTCTGTCCCTCTCTGTCTGTCTCTCTGTCTCTCTCTCGCTATGTTCATCAATGTCTCTCTGTTTCTTTTTCTATGTCTGAAAGAAAGAACTACAATGGTTACAACTTTTCTGGCAGGATGAGGTTTCTTAGTACCACAAGGGGGAGCCAACAATCAGCCATATTTATTTTAGCAGACTATTATACAAAGTGACCAAAGGAGCAGGTCGAGGTGAGGGCTTGTACATTACCACGTCACATCACAATGACCTACATTTGGGAAGCATATAAGCAAAGAAATGTAAGATATTGTGTTGGTATAATGTTTATTCAATCATTGTTAAGTAATTAGTTTTGACATTTTTTGTTATTATGGGAATACATTGTTAAAACTGCTACAGCGAAACCCGGGAAATCAAAGTTCTCATTCGCCTATGTTGCAGTATATTTATGTTGAGTTAGGATTTTACAGTACTACAACTCTTTTGAGTCCTTCAATATGGAGAAGTATCGCCAACAAAAAAACATGCATTCTGAACAACAAATGCATCTACTGTTTTATGATATAGCTATTACCTGTCCGCTACTGTAGTTATTTAATAGGGCTTGTTGTGTTTGAAATGCTGTGGCAGTTTCAAACACAACAATGTCTCCCCATAATGACAACAAATTCCACTATTAATTACTAAACAATGACCAAAAAAACATTACTATTAACAGAATTACTATGCCATTCCAATGTTCCTATGCTTCCAAAGTGAAGGCGGAGATTGCGATGTGACGTTGCGACGTAAGCCTATAAGCCCTATACATGTATAAAGTTTATATTTTGTCATGCATGTCATGTTAATCCAACACCTGGGTTCATGTGGCAGGAGCAAGCTCTCCATGCGGTCCACAGTATTCTGGTACTGGTGGACAAAGACACTGTCCCCCGCCCTGAGAGACAGCCTGGATTACAGGTGGGAAAAACACATTTATAGCATTTCATTTAATTACTCTTCTCACTGCATATTGATTCATACTTTATTTCCTGGTCTTTGTCTCTGTGTGTTAGATGGATGTGGTGACCTCTTTAAAAGCACTCAACAAAATAGTGGAGGCTTCCCAGCTGACCTGTGACCTGGGCGGGAACTTTGCCTACAGCCATAGCGATTGGCTACTGCTCCACCAGGTGTCATATCCACTTTCAAAGCTTCTCTGCAATATCACGCCACTACATTGAATAAGATATAGGAAGATTGAAAAATCATTTGTCAATGACTCACCAATGACATTGATGATTTGTTAACCTCAGTCCCATTGAATTGCTGTCGAAACCGTTTCAATCCAAGTCCATTGTGAAATACTCTGCAGACATTGAATTAATCACTTCCAGCACTTCCCTAACCCTAACCCTGTATGACCATTGTGGGATGATATTCTGTAGTTGAGTGAAGCAAGGATCAGTCCGGTGAATTGAATTGTAGGTACAATGTTTACCGAACAGTAAATGTATGTTGCTTATACATTAGGGAATGTGGAAATTGTTCTGCTGTAAAGTATGCTGTACCACCATAGCTTAGAGGAGTATTTGTTTACAAGAAATTGTACATGGCAAGCTGCCAAATAAATCCATACAACATTTTCTTCCCTCCCCTCCATTTGACCAACCTGCTTTGAACTGACTTTATTCCAGAGGCTGGTGTCCTTCACGACGGACCTGCAAGGGGCTGACAGTTTGCTTCAAAAGGCCATAAAGAAAGTTGATGAAACCAAAACAATGGATACCGCACAGGTACGTTTCCAAGCTTACCATGTCTAGTTAGTTACCTTCAATCGTGGGACTTACGCTAGCCTGTCATTATGCGTGTGTGTGTGTGTGTGTGTGTGTGTGTGTGTGTGTGTGTGTGTGTGTGTGTGTGTGGGGGGGGGGCGTGTGTGGGCGTGTGTGCACGTGTGCTTTTTTCCCTGCAGGAGGTGCAACAATGCATACAGGAACAGAGAACCTCAATGAAGGAAGTGCTGGAAAACAGCCGGCTGGTCTCTCTGCAGAGAGAAGGAGGAGCCATCCTGGCCAGATTCAGGAGAGAAGACCTCCGCTTCCAGCAGTCAGAGGACAGCAGGTACACAGACCACATGTCCTGCACACAAACATGGTCAACATAACAATGTCTGCACTGACGGTTTAGGTGTACAGATTCTGGGGGACTTTGTAATGAAGAAAATCCATGTTTGTAAAGCTTGTATTGACAAAGTTCCTTTCAGAGAGAGAGAGCGAGAGAGAGAGAGAGAGAGAGAGAGAGAGAGAGAGAGAGAGAGAGATAGATAGAGAGAGAGAGAGAGAGAGAGGGACGATGTATTCCAATGCACATGCTTGAAAGAATGTAGGGTCTTGGTGAGTGCCAGGGATGGGGGGGGGGGGGGTTCCAAAGCCAGAGCAAGCCACCACCGGGCCATCGATATCACTCATCCTCTAAAGTTTAAACATCATACAATCACATATCAATGATGTCGCTTTTGTTGTGCTCCTGTCCAACCAGAGATGCAGTGGAGGCCGTCACCAGCCTGTACAACCAGTTGGAGGAGAAGCTCCACACTCTGGTGATGCGTTCCAACGAGTCGCTGCAGCACCTGCAGCATCTATTCAGGCTACGGGAGGTGGAGGGCCACATCAACACGGTACTGGTGGGGGTTATGTACTGTGGCCCTTTTTACACTTTTACTAGTGTTCTATGGGGCAGTGTAGGGGTTTGTCTGTTTTGACTTTCAGTCAAAAGGTTCTTGGTTCGATTACTTGATGCCTATCTGTGGGCATCCTTGGGCAAGTAGTCTAACCCCAACCTTTCAGAATGACCTGTATGTCTATTCACTGTATGTTGTTTTGTAAAAAAATATCTGCCAACTGACTAGATAGTAGTATAGCAAAAGGGCCCTTGATAATTTGAATCAAGCAATGAACCATTTGTAGTTTATATTAGTTTTTTTTTAATAATAGCTCCCCTGTGTGTCTTGTAGGCTGGGATATGGTTCAACAGGGAAGGGGAACAGACGTTGAAGGACTCGAACACAACACCTGACACCCTGAAGGACTCTGAGACGGCCCTGCAGCACCTCGACTCCTTCCTCACACAGGCCATGGTAGAGATACTCAATATAGAATACATTATATAGCATACATTATATAGCATACATTATATAGAATACATTATATAGAATACATTATATATGGTGTTGGGTAAATATAATGGTGTTGGTATGATTTCGATTTGATCGCAATAGAAATTTTTATATTTTCTTCAAACTGGGGTGACATCCTGCTGAGAAATGCTGTGATTTGTATTGTTGCTGATCAAAATGTTTACAAAACAGCGTACAATCCCAGATGGTAAATGTGGGTCTCACATCAGAAGTACAGGACAGTAATAACTACATAAAAATAGATGTAAAGTGTTAAAATAGGAATATGCTAAATCAATGTATTCTTTAAGTCTATATAAGAAGGAGCAGAAAACACACAGATGCGACCTGATCGATATATATTGAATGTCTATATCTCATAGGAGAAGAAGCAGGCAGCGATGGCTCTCATGCCGGAGGCACAAAACATCGTGGACACCAGCCCCGCCAGCCCGGCCATGGACGTGTTTCGGACCGTGGTCAGCACTTTCAAATCCAACATGGACGATCTTCTTCTTCGGGCGGAACCAAAGCGCAAGGAGCTCGAAGTCCTCACGCAACTGCACCGCTTCTGTGAACAGGTTCGTGGACAACATGGATTGCACTGAGGACCAAAAGCCACATGCTGTTATGTGAAATGGAAGATAATGAAATGTTTTTATTTTGGCAACTACCCAGACAAAACAGCCAAATCTCTGCATTAAATCAATTCAATGTCTGCTGCCTGTAAATGTTGAAAGACCCTCTCCCCTCTCCCAACTCCCAACTCTCTCTCTCTCTCTCTCTCTCTCTCTCTCTCTCTCTCTCTCTCTCTCTCTCTCTCTCTCTCTCTCTAGGCCTTGGCTCTGGCTGAGGAATGCATACCTTATCTGGAGCAGGTAGAGGGGGAGTGTTACCTCACTGAGGCCAGTCAAAGCACACTCAATGAATATGAAGAGAGATTTTCAGGAGAATTATCCACCTCGCACTTCCAGGCTGTGAAAACACGGGCCCTCGCCCTCGGCCCCAGGGCCTCTGGGGTGCTTCGGGTGTGGAATGCTGCCTGGGTTCAGTGCCAGAAAGTCAGGCAGCGTCTGGGGGAGTGTGGGAAGATGAAGTGTGTTCGTGACAAACAGAACCAGGCGGTTCCAGCCGTGGCCTCCCAAGGGGAGTTTGGGGTGCGGGAGAGGAAGGAGGAGGAAGGGAAGGGGGAAGAGGAGGAGGACGTGGAGAAGAGGAGAAAATCGGGGGAGGCTGAAGGCCTTCTGACCCGGGGGTCACCTGCCTCTTCTACCGAAGTCAATAACGCAGACGGGGACCAGGTGAGGAAGAAGAAGAAGAAGACATACGAGGGCGAGCATGGAGGAGACACATGCGTCGCCCAGTGTCCTGACCTGCATTCGACCCCTGATCCCTGCGCAGGGCCTCCAGGCGTGACGGCTAAGGGTGACGTCATGATGAGTGCTGCGGGGCATCAGAGTGGGGCGTCGCCGGTGTGTCATGTAGGAATTAGACGGAGGCAGAAGGAGCACCACAGCGACATGGATCTGAGGAGGGTGGACTCCTTCGGTCAGGGCGAAGAGTCGCCCAGTCACCAGGGGCTGGGGCGGTCTCTAAGCGAGGGGTCGTGCGTGAACCCCAGTCTGACATCTTTCCCCAGCTCCTCCCCTTTTGATGCCGTGATCAACGTCCATATGAGGAGACAGACTCTGGGTCCCAGCGTGCTGCCAGTCAACACTTCAACATCCATTTCTTCTCATCACAGTTTTTGTTTAGGCGACTTGCGTGCTGAGTCGGATAGTGAGGGTAAAGGAGGAAGGGGCTTTCCTCTTCCTCCTACAGCACCTGCAGTCGCGCCCCGAAACCCCCGGGAACAAAGCGGTCAGACGGACGCCCTGACTGGCCCCACCGCAGAGCAAATTAGCAACAAACTTTTGTGAGTATATGATGTATCTTTTCTAACACTATCTGCTTTCCAGTGAAGTGACTGCGTAATTCATTCCACTAATTGTTTTTTCGGGGTTCCACCTTCCAACTAAACCATCAACAGTTCAGTAGGACATCAAGGGGAATATTTAGCTTTTTTCAAAAGCTCAAAGGAAAAATAAGGCAAATTGGCTGAAATTCTGAAGCCTCGCCGGACGGTGACGAGATCTAATCTTGAGCAAACAGCCCCCTCAGAGCCCCCTCTTACGGGCCTCACTCTCTCTCCGTTCCTCACAGGAAGCTGCGGAAGATCATAGAGGAGCTGCTGTGCACCGAGAGGGAGTACGTGCGAGCCCTGGGCTATGTCGGAGAGCACTACTTCCCCGAGCTGGAGCGGGCCGACGTGCCCCAGGATCTGCGGGGCCAGAGGGGGGTCATCTTCGGGAACCTGGAGAAGCTGCACGACTTCCACCGCCACACGTTCCTCAAGGAGCTGGAGGGCTGCGCCAAGGAACCCCTGCGTGTGGGCAGCTGCTTCCTACGACACGTAAACAATAAACATTAATTTAGTCAGAATACCCCCCACACACACACACACACACACACACACACACACACACACACACACACACTGGACAACTTTCCGTTTTTCCACCTTTGAGACAGCGTAGGATGGACAGATCTGTAGCCAATATGCTGACATGCTGATTTACTGAGAAATATTGTGTTATTGTGCTATTGTGTTGTAATGCAAATATTGTGCATTTCATTTACTCTTAGAGGAGTAAATGTAATGAATTACAAAAAGATTGACATCTAGTTGACCTTAGTTTGAGGTTGTTAGCCCATGAATTCTACATAAGGAATAAACCTGCAGTGGTTTATTCCGCTTATACTAATAATGAGAAGAAAAATGATTTACTTTGTTACTCAGGATCAGGTATTTAACAATGCTGAGGTATAAACGCTTGATATCGGACCTTGAAGTCAGATAATATCTTTGGTACAAGAATGTGGTGAGGGATGATATAATTGAAAAGGGTTTATAATACTTATTTGGATTGTTCTAATATACCATATCATTTTTAGGTCCCCTTTTTTTAAATATGAAACATCAGAAAAGTGTAGCATAACATTCCAAGTACTGTGTAGCAGTATACACAGCAGTTGTCTGTGTCTATGGAATTATAATACAACTATTTTTTCCCCCTCTTTTTTCAGAGAGAGAACTTTGCTTTATATGCATTGTACAGCAAGAACAAACCCCGTTCTGACGCTCTGCTGGTCCACCGTGGACAGGACTTCTTCAAAGTAAGAACAACCAATAACCATTCATATGTCCTCCTGGGCAAATCTCAACTGGCAGCAAGACGGTAGAGATCGAGTCATTTAAAATTTTAAAAACAGGGACCAATAGATTGTGTAGTTTAGACTATACTGCCCCAATGTATTGTATTATGTTTCTTCATAGGAAATCTGAATACCGGTATATCTATATATGCCTCTCCACTCCAATCATCAGTGCTCATAATCTTCCTCCTTACTCTTCTCTGATTGGTGGAAATGACCACTACTGGGGAATAAACAAACTAACTGTTTAACACCTCAGCAAAAGCAGCAGGAGCTGGGGGATAAGATGGACCTGTGGTCGTACCTTCTGAAGCCTGTGCAGAGGATCAGCAAGTACAGCCTGCTTCTGCAGGACGTTGCCATGGAGTGTGGCCCGGGACAAGCCCGGGAGAGGGCAGAGCTCTCGGCCGCCCTTGAGGTCATCCACTTCCAGCTTCGCCATGGCAACGACCTGCTGGCCATGGATGATATCCACAGCTGTGATGTGAGGAGACAATGAGAAGTGACTATTTATTTGTGTTTGATTCGGTGTAACTATGCTGTGATGATTCAACACTTAATCAAGAAAATATACCTATGTGATGGAAAAAAGGGGGGGTAGGGGTGGTGTGGACATCACAGATGTTTAATGGAAGCTGCAGTTTTCTCATCCTGCATTGTGAATCATTGTTATTGGGTCGTTTAATTGATAGGGTACACATTTTTTAGTTGATTGATGTAGGGATGGGAAGGAGTGGAAAGAAATAGCAAACAATTATGAGTAAGAAATGCAGACCGTCTTAGACAAAATGCTGATTGCTAGTTTGGGGTTTGAGTTGAAACATTATAATTGATGATGAGATATTTATTATTACAAATAACACAAACTATTATTTTTAGGCTTTCATTAGATGTCTAAGTGGCTAGGAGTTCTTCTTTGAAGGACACTTTTGGATATATTTTTCTCGGAAACCTGCCAAAACAGTTTGAGAATTCTTTCTTTTTTACTGTGATAGAACACGACTTATATTTCGTCTCTCATAGGTCAACTTGAAGGAACAGGGGCAACTGATTCGGCAGGATGAGTTCCTGGTGACTTTCCGGAAGAAGAAATGTTTCCGGCATGTTTTTCTTTTCCGGGACCTCCTCCTCTTTAGCAAGACTAAGAAAACGGGTGTGGGGAACGATGTGTACATCTACAAACAGTCCTTTAAGGTGAAAACACTGACTCATACACTCACATACAACATGTCTCCATATGTGTAACTTGTTATGAAACTGTATGAGACATTTATATGTTTACCTCTGGAAATCGGATGAAACTCTAGCAAACATTTAGGTTTTATATATATTTTGACCATACGAACCTGACATAACTTTTAAGATGGTTAATTTCCAAAGGTCTCCTATAGCAAGGATGACTTCAACATCCACTCAATTGGTTATTCTAAGAGGTGGAAGTCAACAAAGTTAGATCATTATAACATAACCACGACCTGGCCTACAGCTATACTTTCTGATCTATCAAACACCATTTCGATTTTTCACTTGAATTACTAGCTGAGTGCCATGGGTGTTTGGACAGGGGTGGTAGGGACATGCCAGTTCAAACTTGCCAGTTTGAATGCATGACTGAGATGCCCTTTCTGATCATTTTGATTGATGATACAATGGCACAGCCCAATCTCCAGACCATCCCAGTTTTTCCCCACGATGACAAAATATAACACACATCCATGTTTAGTGCTCTACCATGTTTAGATATTTAACCTCTGTCATCATTTGAACATGAATCATTTTTCCAAACTTCCTTTTGCCTTGACAAACCACTTCTACAGAATCCCACTTATTTACAGTACACAGGGGATATTCATCCATATTTTCCTAAGAACCTTTCATTTTCAAGAACTTAGTTATTTTATTCTAAGCTTAAGAACTTTTTTTTAAGAATTCTCACTTTTGGACCATGTGTGGGATAAGTGTAAATTAATCACTTGCAATATCTATAGTAAATAATTAAATCCTGAGAAGTGATAAAGAACTTGTGTGGTTAGCATAGTGTGTAGCCTAGACCTATGCATTTTCTATTTCATTTTCTTCAACTTTTTTCTTAGACGTCAGACCTGGGCATGACCCACAACAGCGGGTGCAGCGGCCTGTGTTTTGAGATCTGGTTCCGGCGGAGGAAGAGCCAGGACACCTACACCCTCCAGGCCACCTGCAGGGAGGTGAAGGAGGCCTGGACCAAGGACCTCACACGCATCCTCTGGGAACAGGCGCTACATAACAGAGGTATAGTCACAATGACCCACACACATGCACACGCATACGCACACACACACACACACTGTAAAATGGAAATGAGGAGTAGGTCAACATAATGTTGTACAGCAGGATACAAAACATGCAACGTCTTGAGTCTGCATGGAATGATGAATTCATACCTCCGAAAGAAAACTTCAAGATTGAACGGGTCCATCTTATATTCAAATTTGTTCTTTGTTCTCCAGAGTTGCGTATGCAGGAGAGGGTGTTCATGGGCATAGGAAACAAGCGTTTTATGGACATCCAGCCCAGTGATGCAGCCATCCACGACAGAGCCATCAACTATGTTCTGATGGGAAGAGGTAAAACATTTATACTATTTAGCCATTTAGAAGATGCTTATATCCAAAGGGACTGTCATTAAAGGACAATACCGGTTTCGATGATCAAACCATCGTAGACGTCTCTCCTGGCTTCACTAATGCATCCGTTAACAATATCATTTGGTATATAATCTGCTCCCTCCATGGCAGACGCTCATGCAAAATGCTCTTAGGCAGAACCAAGTAATTTTAGAAATGAAATGGTAGTGGATGTTTGAGTGAAGCCAGGAGAGACGGTTCCGATGGTTTCGTCAAAGACCAATATTGTCCTTTAAGAAGCAGGTAAGTAAGGGGTTATGCATCTTTCTCAAAGATTGAAAGATAGGTAGACTGTTGACATTGGGAATAAAACTGAGTCTAAACTGAAACTTAACCAGAGTCGAACACCCTTACCACTGCATGCATGATCCTGCCCCATTTCATCAACATAATTCATGCTGCTGTCCAGATCATCTATCCACTGATTGTTTACAATAGTGATTGTTTAATTATGAAATAATGATTGCCTTTCCTGTTGCTAGTCTGAAAAAAAAATGCATTAACATAGTTGTAGTTTCATCATACCATCACCAATATATTGTTTCTATTTTCTATCTAACCCTAGCTTGTGCTTACTTGGTCTTCCCAGAAATCAAGGCGGTAGCTTCTGCTAGCCAATCCAGTTCACATGACGGATTACCTTCAGTGCGGCCAGAATCTTTTGGCTCAGAGAGAAGTCTGTATTCCTCCTCCTCCTCCTTGATCGGCTCTCTCTCCCCAGTGGGTTTCCTCTGTGGCGCGAAGCAGAGCAGGATGGAAGGGCCTTCTGGAGCCGTGAAAGAGGATGGCCTGGATCCTGACAGTAAGCAAACTTTTAGCATTTAACTGATTGAGACAGAGGGTATAAGCCAACAGCTAGGCAGTAGGGTACCCCAAAGGATGGATTGTACTTGGCTGCCACCAAAGTCTAATCTAATGACAAACGAGGCAGAACGGAAGACAATGTTCTCATCACACACAGTTAAAAAATACTGCTTTTGTGTTGAGTGAGTGTTGTGTTGATTGTTGAAGTGTTGAAATGTTAAGTGTTCCAGTTAAGTCAAGAGCATTGTCATTCACCATATGTGTATACTTACTTCATATCATCGTAGCACATTTAAACAAATACATGAGCATGATTTTATCCTCTCACATTTGCAGTTTGTATTTTAGCTGATTAACTTGTACTGTGGCATTTTTATTATTTTAGCTAGGACTACTAGGGTGCCATGTTTTGGTGCTGTTATGTGAATCTGAATATGAATACTACCCTGCTGTGTTTCAGTGGACAGCTCAGAGTCGTCGGGGGAGAGTGTGAGTGGTCTGAGCCAATCAACCCACAGCATCCGTTCTGTTCTGGGATGGGAGCCAAAGGATGCCAGTGTCAAGCAGGTGACCCTCAAGGAAGAAGCCATGGCCTCGCCAGACGTCCCTTCACCAAACATCCCCTCTGGAGTCCCAGAGAAAACACACGCATTACCATCCTCACCATCACCACCAAAACCACCACCGGTGGCCCCTAAGCCCCAAGCACTGTACCAGTCCCACCATCTATCCTGTGGCAAGGTGAGGGATAGTTAACGTGACTCACGGGTTTTAACATGGTCATGGACAAAAGAATCTGACATTGGACAAAATAATCATAAATAAATGAATAATCATCAATAAATAAACCTATAAAACTAAGATTGAGATATAAAAATAAGGTTATAAGATATAATATAAGTATAAGAACATATTTATTTATATTTTGGGACACAACATTAATTATAACAGCTAATTCCTTTACGGTTTGTCTAACCTACAGGTCCAGAGTGCTGTTGTGGGGAAGTCCACTGAGGTTTGAACTGGGAGGCACAAGGTCGATTTAAGCAACATCATGGGTGTGTGTTATGATTGCTGATTCATAACATTATCAATTATAATAAATGCCTATGCAGTTTAAAATGTTGATGTCTGGTTGTGATGTTTTTCTTTTTTTACAGATGTTAAGTTGTGGTGTTGTAACTATTGTAGCAAACATTGTTTCTCATACAGCCTCTCACTGTAAGCCATTACCACTTATTATCTCACCACTAAAACGGCGGATACAAAATGCCTACATGTACTGTATTATGATTATAGAATTATTGTCAGTTTGCTTTTTTTCTACGTTTCTCACATGGCTTTATGAAGTGTAGATCGAAAATGTTGCATTACCTATACAATGAACATGAAATACTGACATATGTTTTTTTTACAGTTTTAGCAGGTTTTTTTGCAGTTATGGCACATGGTTTGGCCAAATGCTTTAATGTAGAAATGGTTGGAGAAAATGTTCTCTGGTATATAAATGTATATATATGCAGCTCCTGACAATCACTAAAGATGACATCTGATACACATGGCCAAACACTTTCTTGACCTATAGAAGAGTCGAATTTTGACATGTGACCGAGAAAGTATACAAATCCCAGTGTTGATTAGTCTTAATTGATCTTCTCCTCATGGGCATATTGGGTGTGTGCCTACCATTATTAAGGGATGTCAGAATTGTCCCTATCAATATATATATATGCTTTTGTGTCCCTTCAGATGGAAAAATACTCAATACATGCCCTGGTTTCTGTTGAACCATATTTGTATGTCAATCAGGTAAAAGAATGTTCCAAGTATTTATGATTGTTATATATTTTTGTAAGAATAAAAAAAAAGTTGAATGCAATTCATATAATCACCAAATAATGGCCATAACGTGAGTCTTAATTAGTTCAAGTAATACAAATACATCTTTCTGCAATCCTAAAGTATAGGCTTAATAATGGTGTGCTCTGATGTCAGAGCAAATTGTATAACAAATGTTCATCTACACACAAGGTGATATACACAATGCAGTTTAAAGTTATAAACTAAGCCTTTTGAATTGATGATTAACTGTTTTTGTTTAACTAATATGGCATTACTATGAATTCTTTGACCAGCATACAATTGTAGGCCCATTGTCTGAAATGCAGCATTTGCTGTTACTTTTTTGCATTTTTTTCACAATAAAGCCTGACTACATAGAATTAAACGTGATTTTCTTTCTAATATATAGCCTATACTTCATATTTGTGTATGTATGTATTTGTTTCTAAATAAAAGTTTGTATGTGTGTGGGTTTGCATGTGTGTGTGGGTGTGTGTGTGTTTGTGCCATGTGTATGTGTGTGTTGGCTTTTCCATTCTGTTCTCCATATCAAGGAACAATCACGCAGGATATATTTTCGGATACAATCACTTTATTCTTTGACATAGCGCTGGAAAATCATCAGTCGCCATTATTCATTCTTCTTCTACTACTTCTTTAACAGGTGCGCATCATGTTTGAACCAGAACGTATTTCTTATAATAAGTGCACAAGAAACAAAACAAACTCTGGTCGTAAACCATATATGGGAGCATATAATTATAACAAATAATAGATGAGAGTACAAAACTTAACACCCCCACTTGTTCTCATCATCTTAAACCAATTACCATGACCATACATTTTAATTTCCAAAGTGCGATAGCCCCCTGATTGTCTCCATGGATCTTGGTGCAACTGTAAACTTTATTATCCATGCCATTTAACAGCTGAGTTAGATACATGCTTTCCTGAGTAGTGGTTGCTAGAGCGATGTATTCAGCCTCACAAGTAGACTGTGACACTGTAGCCTGTTTCTTTGACTTCTAGGAAATCGCAGGGCCTTGTTTGGTCAGGTTAAAACCCTGTAGTACCCTGTAGTGCTATGTCTATCTTCCAAAGAAGATACCCAATCAGAATCACTGAATGCTATTAGATTCAAGTCCTCATCCATTTTCTTGAATTACAACTCATAGTCAATAGTACCCTTCAGGTATCTCAAAACATGTTTAGCAGCTACTAAGTCCTCTGCTTTCGGCTTTGCCAGTGTGCGCGACAGTTTGCTAACAATCCAGCTAATATCTGGTCTGGTACACGTCATGGCATAAATCAGACTGCCTATAATCTAATGGTATTCTCTTTGATTAATAACCTCATTGCTGTCACCCTCCAATTTTAGCTCACATGGGGTAGATCTAGGTTTACAATTTGACATTCCAAACCTTTCAAGTATTTTTAGGATGTACCTTTTCTGATTCATTTTGATTTCCTCTCCCTTCTGTTCCAACTAAATGCCCAAGAAATATGATACTTTCCCCAGATCCTTCATGTTAAATTGGGACTTCATGGTGTCTTTGTGTATAGTCACCTGAGTTACATCGTTATCTTCAGAGTCTGGTAGATTGTGCTTCTATGGTAGCTGCACACCTTAATGGCTCCTTTTTGGCGGCAATCTCTTGCAATATGGCCGCGATTCCCACATCCATTGCAGGCCACAGATGATATGACCACTTTCATAACATTGTCCGATTTTGTTTTAGTGTCGAATTTTCATATTGTCTCTTCATAGCTTCGTAGTTTGCTTTTGAAATGTGTAAAAGTTATTTCCTCGCTGCTCTGTGTCGTATGAATGTCGAAAGGTTTGTACAATTCTGGAAGGCCCTTCAGAATCATGGCTATTATCAGTCCATCACTAACTTCTTCCTTTGCCTTTCTTAGGGATGTTACCGCCTTTTCAGATCGTATTATATAGTCTGTCAAAGTTTCTTCAGATTATTTTTTCAGTGAAGTTAGTTCTGTATACAGGGCAACAATTCTGGGCTTACACTGACTGGCGTAATAGCCCCGTAGCATTTGTAAGGCTTTTCTGCCTTCATCTGCCGCCTCTCTCATCACCAACGATAGGCTTTTGTCATCGAGGAATTTAATAAACTGCGTAGCATTCTCCGTTCTTTTCTGGGTCTGGATCAGCGGTGGAGTGTATTGTGTCCTTTAAGCCCATTATTCTCAGGTGGCCGAGAGACTTTACTTCCCAAAGTTCGTAGTTATTTCCCAGTTATTTAGTTAGTAGTTATTTTCCATCGAAAACTAACCCCTGCCAACTTCCTCCTGTATCACGCCTGGGCCTATAACCTGGAGCTTTCCATTCTGTTCTCCATATCAAGGAAGAATCACGCAGGATATATTTTCGAATACAATCACTTTATTCTTTGAGTATTCGCGCCCACCGAGAACACCCCTCAGTAAGCGCTGAAACACCTAATTTGCGCTCAGCATTTACTGCCGGATAATGTGACGTCTGTGCAGTGGGAAGTGCTGAAGTGCAGAAGTCCCGCCTCCCGGCTTTTAGCCACGCCCTCAAACAAAGCTGTTTACAGCGGTGGCTGGTGGAGTTCAGTTAGCTGTATCGCCATGTCGAGAAGATGCTGTTTCCTGTGCAAAAGCAAATTCCCAAAGAAGATGACGTGAAGAATGAGTGGTTACAATTCATTCTGAGCACCATTTCGCAGTACAGCCCCTCTTGGTTGCGATGGTGTTTTGGTCGCTCCGATTGTTCGGCCTGACTTGATTCTGTATCAGACTCGGGCTCGAACAGGTACGGCTGAGTTGTTGACGCCGGCAATGTTTACAACTTCTCGGGGGGTGGGAATTTGCGACACATGCGCAAAGCGTTTGACCAATCACAACAGAGTGGGCGTGCTGACCAATCACAGCAGACTGGGCTACTGGGGAAAGCGACATGATTCAAAACGGAGCGATTTTGAAAGATTGGTCTTGCAGAAATGAACATTGTGAGAATAATAAGGGGTATTTTTAACATCAAGGCATGTAACCCTATTCTAGTAGTACCCCCAAAGGAAATTATTAACCCCAAAAAAGCGTAATATCACCCCTTTAACAGTGTGTGCGTGTTTGTGTGTGCGTGCGTGCGTGTGTGTGTGCTGCCGTCGGTCTGTGTGTGTTTGTGAGGGTTGGTCGGGGGGCGTATCCGCCACACCTACTTGGATCATGGTGACGCGCGCGGGACTCAAAATAAAATCCCCTCCGCTGCTGCTCTTAAACACTGGACGCGCTCTGACCTCCACACACACTTATTACAGCAACTTCGACCTGCCCCACAATCATGGCTCAAGGTAAGACTTTATTAAAAACTATTTGATTAAAAAAACGGACCTGTCGCCTATAATAGCAGTCTACCAATTAGTAAGCGATTTAAGTTATTTTAAACGGCATAGACAAAACGCTATCATTATCAGGTTTCCTTGAGATGTAAGCGTTTAGGTTGCAGTGTGTTTATAACATTGGCCATTTAATACGAGCATACAACTGATAAATGTATATATTGCAAAGGCAAACTGATTAGCAGAACATTACTTAACACGGACATAATATTGACATGACAGGAATGCTGTAAAGATATATAAGAGCGTGACTTGATGTCTGGAAGTGACTAAAGCCGCAATTGTTAAACTGCACATATTTTGTATGCTGCAGTGATAAACGAGTTTTCTGATGCGTGAAGTAATACTCCGAATTGAATATTAAATTGGTGTGCTACTTTTGAGACAGGTTATGTCTTTTAGTCATAATTATCAAAGGCAGCTGTAGACACTGCTAGTAGACTGTTTGACTTTATGGGCATTTTTATCTGCCATTAAAAAAAATACTCTGCTTTAAACCTCCAAATGTGCCATATAACCTCAGAGGTTTTCTGTTTGAGTAAGCAGATGTGTGACATACCAAAACATACAGAGACATATGTAGTAATTCAGTTGAGCATATAAAGTTGTTTTGACCTTTAAACGTCAATCTGTTATCTGAGTCTTCCAGAAAACTTTTTCAAACAAATATGTCGTTTTTGGTATTTCAAGGAAACTATTAGCAGAATGGTGGCCCCACATTCCTCTGCATTGGCTTCCTGAGTTAAGCTACCAACACCAACATATGTATTCTACAGGGACACGCATACTGTATTGTTTGGCTGCCTTGGTATATCTTCACTGCAGACGTTGCCCTCACAGTAAAAACTGGGGAACCATCTGTTTACCATGTGTGAGAGAACAGCTTAAATGTTGTTTTGGAATTATTAAGCATCCAACAGAAAAAGTTAATGTAGTGCTACTTTTGGTAAGAGATATTTCCAGGATGTTGAGGATTAGCTCATCGACATGTTATATTTACTTTTCTGGGATTTCAATGCTTTACCAGTCACACATTATGGAGTTGTGTAGAGTAGTGTCTTCACTACTTTGGGTGAACCACCTTAGGGTGGCACAGTCAAACAGACCTTAAGTATTCAGGAGTGTTGATCTTAGTTTTGTAAACTGGAAACAAAATTAGAACATTTCATTGCGTTTCATTTTAGAATCTCAAAGTGAAACAAACTGCTCTACATTTATAAGCTAGTTCTACACATCACACTGGTTATTTGTCATGTTGAAGATGTTTAACCTTAGGCCTACTTATTTATGTCACTGCTGTGTATAAACTTATTATAGAAGTGAATTTCCATGAGCTCATGGTGAATAAGTAGATATAGGTCATGGCCTGGGTTATCAATCTGTTTAATAGATAAACAGATTAAAGTGAAACTGTGTTCAGAATTATCCATGTCACATAATGTTAATGCAACTGTGAAACTACATCCCAGGCAATTATGAGCAGCAAGAGCTAATATTGCTCTGTTAGATGGTATGGATGCTCCAGATGGTTGTACAGCCTAATAAGTCTTTGGATTGAGTGCGTGTCTTTGAGTGTGTGAGTATCTGTGTGTGTGTGTGTGTGTGTGTGTGTGTGTGTGTGTGTGTGTGTGTTGCCATTTTTGGAGATGAGGTCACAATTTTTGCAACTATTAGCGAGACAAGTGGATTGTATCAAAACATTTCACTGCAAATTCTTCCTAATCTTCCAATTATCCAGAGTAGTCATGTTTTCATACATACCACACATAATAGCCTGGTGTGTTTTTTCAACCGGCAGAGCTTGTCAACGTCAACACATATTCTCCTTAATAATGTAAGACTTACGCAAACAATGTAATAGTAAAATAGTAATGCTAATGACTGCTTATACTACTGCTGTTGCTGCTGCCACTACCACTACTACTACTTATTCTACTACTACTCAGCCTAATACTACTACTTCTACTACTACACAAACTAATAATAATCATTTTTATTTGTGTGAAACATGCTTTGCTAAGGTAAGGCAACTTCATTTCTATAACACCTTTCAAACACAAGGGGCTTCATGGGGCTTTAAAAAGGAAGAAATCACATTTTCAAACATTCAAAGGAGAATCATCAAAACATAATAAAAAGGAGAAAGGTAAAATACAAGAAATAAAAAAATCCTTATGCCTATATTTGTCTTGTTTCCTGATGTTAAGTGACTGTTTTGCTTTTTGCCAATGCGGGACTTATGAGCAGGGGTTGACAGAGTGAAGTGAGTTTAAAGACCGCAGGAGGACTCTAAATCTTTCTTCAAACTGGAAGTCCAAGAGTGAGATTCTCTAAGTCACTATGGGGCAGTTGAGAGTGGGAGGGGCTCTGTATTTACACACTTCACGATGGGAGTGGCTGTCATGGCCAACTCATGTCGTATGTCTGGAGTCATCTCCTGTGAGATACATTGAGAAACCAAACACCACGCCCATTCTCTCTTAAGATTCCCACAAGGTTTATTGTTTGGTTTTGTGGATCATAAAACAAACGCTAAGTAACTGTAAAGCAGCATTATAAAGTAAATGTTAAACCCTTTGTTGCATTTGAGACATACATCTGGTTAATGCAGCGACCATGTAACCACAGTTATGTGGCAACCCAGTCTCACAATAAAAAATGTATATAGCTACGTTGGTCCACAGCAGAAAACATTGTTTTCTGCAAAATTGTGACATGCCTAAATTGTTTGGCCTATTCTTTTCTATAGGCCTGCGCCCACGTCACATGACTGTCAAGTTTCTGTGTGCGAAAACAAACAGGCTGACATTTATTTTATTCTCAGTGGAAAATGCAATATTTTGATATAGATTCGGCATTTAATGGGTTTTGATTACATTTGTGGCCAGAAATGTGCATTTTGTGTGTGTGTGTGTGTGTGTGTATGTTCCCCTAGTGTGTGTGTATGGCCAAGTTACCGCAGCTCACGGGTGACAGCCAGACCCCCCGTTATGGTTGCAAATTATAGGGTGGGGCCCGTTGTACTCCTATTGACCACTTTTATATGAATGAGGGCATTAAACTCGATTTGTTTGGAGGCTCTAGCCCAACCGGAAGTGATGGAATTGGTGGGTGATCTAGGGGTCTAGTACACTTGGGAATGAGCTAAAGACATGGGTTTTTTTTATATGTAAGAGGGCCTACAAGATTATCAATGTGGTGGTTCTAGCCCAACCTGAAGTGATGTAATCCCTCCCTGAGAGGTCATATGAAGATGTAAAAAAACACACCATTAAGGTCTGCTAAAATTATATATTTGGGGGCTCTAGCCCTACAGGAAAGGCTCACAAAGCATCATCAAATGCTCCCTTGAAACACATTGGAAACACAAGCCGTTGCTAGAAATTAATCAAAATTTGTAGACAAGAGATAGAAACTTGGCCATTAGACCTTTCATCCAGGGGGCATCTTGGGATCGCTCTGTGAAAATCTTGGGCTGCTTAGCGAAAAGACCCAAACCCTAAACCTAAACCACGGACCCCTCCCCCGGCCCTCTCTGCCCCCCAGGCCAGAGAGGGCCAAGGTTCGGTGTGGGGGTCCCAGTCAGGGCCTAGAATAAGGTTGTCAAGTCTCATGGCGGTAGGACCTTCCTATCTTCAAAACTGCCTTTTACACCGCATTCCGATCAAATAGGTCTTGCGGGCCACACTTCTGTGAGATTTTGTCAAAAATACTGCCGGCTTGTGGACAGTAGGGGTACACCATACATAAATAAGAACCTTGCAATGAGCATTTTACACAACAGAAATAGTCAATACACACTCAGAGGAATGACCTCTCTCACATAATACATTTAGGAATTGTGTCAAATAAACCTGCCTCGTTAAATCAATGAGCTTTGTGTTTTGCTTTCACAAATAGGTTATCGGCTGTGTCACTACCAAATCTGTCCGTGCTAACACATCTCTCGGAGTGACGTAACTAGCCCTCAGACAGTGATTTGAAAAAAACGAGTCACGTTGATTACAAAAGTAATTTAACTAACTGCGGTTTGAATATGTGTACCGTAGAATATGTGTATATTTCCTAGCCAGCGGAACCTAGTTTACGCCAAAAACAAAAACATTTACGGCAGCTCAGCTGCCACACGTAACGTTGTTATGGCAACAAGTGTGCTGTGGTTTGGAGTAAAAGCCGGCTAAATCATTTATCTTTAGATTAGTAATTGACTGAAGTGCACTATTGTTGATAAATCCTCATCTAGGTTTGTGTAAATAACCTTTACATAGAACTCATAAACTCGTAAGCAACGTGAATTGTGCTTACATTTTATACATGTACCTCATCACAGCGTCCCGCTCCTATCACAGGAACCAAGAATCAATCATTTCGGGGGTTGTTCAGAATATTGTGTTCATATTACATGTTCACGTTTATCTATTAAATACAGGATATATGCGTGCATGTTACAGAAAATGAAATAATGGCCATAGGTCATTAACAAGCGCATATGGATATATATACGATAACTGGGGAGCAGGGGGATTCCGAACAAAAATGTAGCTCATTGTTCCACATATTTGAAATAGGTGTTAATATATAATTTTGGTTATTTCTTAAACAGAATATAGCCGACCACAATTATTCCCTCAAAACCCCAAATGAGCATGAAAAATGCCACGAGCATTTTAATAACTAACTAAACATCATATACAATCACGGAACAAAGATTATGACAATAAAATCACATTGCTCGCGAGAAATGTTAACAAAACACATTTTAATGCAGAAACAAGCGTAATGTTGCATTTTCCACTGAGAATAAAATGAATGTCAGCCATGTTTGGGTTACAGCGATAGCAGCGTCCATATCAACTACCGTAGCAACGATAGAAAGCGTTATATTGTAACAATTTTCTGGCGAGAGCTGAAAGAATATTCGTAATAACTAACAAACTAAACGTCATATACAATCACTGAACAAGGATTATGACAATAAAATGCACATTTCTCGCTAGAAATCAAAACTCATTTAATGTCGAATCTATATCAAAATATAGCATTTTCCACTGAGAATAAAATACATGTCAGCCATCTTGTTTGATTTTTCGCAGACAGAAACTTGAAAGTCACGTGAGGTGGGCTATAGAAATTAATAGGCCAAGAAAACGTAGGCATCTCACAATTTTAGAGCTGTTATTATGAAACTACAATGTTTTCCGCTGTGGAACAAAGTAGCTATACTACATTTTGGTGTGAGATTGGGTTGTATGTGGACCATTGACCACAACTTCCCTATAAACAAATATATATACTGTTATATTTGCTTCAGCGCTAAATTCATTTTTAATGAATTTCCTCGTAATCCTATGTACACCTACCTGTTATACTTTCTGCATATATTTGATAGATGTTTGTGGTTTAGTGTTTAAGAAAACATTACTTTCCTATACTTTGCTGTAAAGATACATGTGTTTACACACAGAAAAACCAACAAAACATCCCATAAATGTTGTTTTTGGACATGGACTTTTTTTGTTACCTATTGACTTACTTGTCAACAATACCTCTGGATGATTGTTTAACATGCTGCATCCGCAAAGCCTTATTTCAATGCAAAAAAACAATGATGCCAAAAAACAAAACTATAGTTTGAATAATAATTTAATCCGTCCCATACTCTTTTTAGCATTGGACATCGCTTCCTGGGATCTGGAGTGTGAGTTCAACAACACAGACCACCGCACAGATCTGAACGGCGTGGACCGCCTCATTGTGAGAAGAGGCCAGGCGTTCACCATTAAACTTCAACTCCGTTCCGGGGCGTACCAGACCGGCCTCAGTTCCCTCACCTGCACCGCGGAAACAGGTACTGGCTAGTAGTTTTAGTTTGTGTTGTACTTTGACTTACTGTAGGTTTCAGCGATTCCTACCAAGTGAGTGCATGGTGAGTCAAAATCAGTTGCTGTTCTTTTTCACTTTTCTGTCTGTTCTTTCATTCTTACTTCCTTGCTTTCTTTCTTCCTCTCTTTCTTTATTTCTTCCTCTCTTTATTTGACTTTCTCATTTCTTTTAGATTTTTATTTAAAAAAAGTGGATAGATACACTAGATGCACACACCAAATAAACAATATAATGTTACAGATATATGTGAGTGAGAAAATGCCTAGTCCTAACGTGGTCTAATCAAACGCACGTACACCGATAGGTGGTCATTTTTAGACCTTCCATCTCAAACACACACTCTGCGAAGTTTAGTGTGCTGAGCTGAAATTCGCCCACCACCAACCCAGCCTCCACCTGCTTTGGTTCTGCTCTGTATTGCATATGACCTACACAATGGGTTGAGATATCTGATGTACCCCATGGGGGATTTTAGCGTGCTCCCTGTTGTCAAATGTTGGTATGCTGTTGGTATTCTGTATCTGACATCTGAATGTCATGCTTTGAATCCAACAGCAGGGAGCACCAGCAAAGTGGGAAGAGTGGGACAATACCGCCAAACTAGAGTATATTACCATTTCATGCAAATAAATGGTTAAATCTATGACATGAGTGATTTCTTACAGAACAACAAAAAAATGCACATTTAGTCAAACATTTGGATAACAGAATGTGAGAGACTTTAAAACAATTGGAAAGTTGAGGAACACGAATGGTACATAATGTACAAGGCATTTTCCCATCATCCTCCCATCCTTCAGGAAGTCCGACTTCTGTTACAGCCTGTTGTTGTTCTTCTTGGAACTGGTCCATGTTCCTATACTCCCACCGCCATTGTGATCCTGGAGGTGACAGGGGGCTTTGGCGTTGTGTAAGCATGAAGGGGGGAGCTCTTTAATCTGTTTCACACCGACATTGTTTAAATAGTATTTCAAACAACTTTTGAGGCTAATATCTGTCAATTTTAATTCACGGCTTGCTATTGTCAGAAGGACAAATTAGTCGTCTAACCAAACCAACAAATTAATGATACTCAAATAATATGTGCTAAAGGGTGTGCTAAAACAACTGCTGCCTGCTATCAAAGCCAACTGTTTGGAAAAAGGAAATGGCGAGCCAACCAGAAAGAATGTCTGCTATCAAAGATAAGATTATTGACATTGAACTTCAAGTATTTCTTAAGTGACATCTGTTTGACCGCTAATCCTATCCCACTGGGCCTCTGATCTGGAAATAGACTTGTGTTTAGATGTTAAAAGATTTTGAGGACTTAAATGGTCTTGGACTCAAACTTATGTTGTCTCTGAAGCTAAAGACAAATCAACTTAAGTCCATGTGATTGATTCTTCCAAGCCATGTGTATATTAAAAAAAAAAAAAAAGTTGGGTAAGTAAAGAACGAAAAGCTTCCCGATTGCAAAGTATTTTGTCACGTTGTGTTATTACTGCACATTTGTCTGTCTGAGAACAATTGCACCATAATGTGTTAGGGAGCATTGTACCATGAGTCTTTTTTCCTATTTTTTACTCTGACAAGACAAAATGCTTAGTCATTCATTTTCAACCCTGATTCCCCTGTTCCCTGATTCCCCAGGTCCCTCCCCGTCCGACCAATACGGCACCAGGGCAGTGTTTGATGTCGCCGCCGGCGCCGACAACCCCTCCGGGTGGAGTGCCACAGTCAACAGTCCTCCCGGGAATGTCGTGGCCCTGTCCATCTGCCCCGCCGCTGATGCGCCCATCGGCCGCTACACCCTGACCCTGGAGGGGGCCTGCCGCTTTGAGTTCATCCTCCTCTTCAATCCGTGGTGCCCAGGTGGGTAAACAGACCGGACGTCTCGCATGTCAGGCACATCGCCAGGGAATGCTGCAATGCTTTGGTGTCATGTTCTGGATAATTTGTGTGGTGGTACATAGCTTTCCCAGAGATAGATAGAGAGAGAGAGAGAGAGAGAGAGAGAGAGAGAGAGTTGGGAGTAGGGAGAGGGGAGAGAGTCTTTCAACATTTACAGGCAGCAGACATTGAATTGATTGAGTGCAGAGATTTGGAGACTGTACAAGTGTAGGAGTATAGATTAGTGTAAGGTATGTTGAATATAGTTTGAGAGACTTAAGATGAAGGTAGCAGCAGGAGTTTCATGTATATTTTGTTTACTGTATTAAAAGTACATTACATAACTTTTTATTCTGCAGCCTGTCTAAAACGTAACCTTTTTACACTGAACGTTGAACTAATGTAAATCCATCCCTCTATTTAGTAAGTGCTAGGCATGTAAGGGCTAGCTTTTCTTTCCATTCAGTTCATGTTTTTCTTCCACACCTTGTCAATGACGTTCTTTGTTAATGTCCTGGCAACAGGAGATTCTGTGTATATGGACAATGAAGAGTATTTGAAGGAATACGTCCTATCTCAAGATGGAATCATCTACCGTGGGACGCTCCAACAAATTTTGCCTTACCCATGGAACTTTGGCCAGGTATCAACACCAATATTGTCCGCCTCTTACTCCCATTGCAGACTACCTGTCTGAATTTGAACGCTACAGCTAAAATATTTATATATAGATAAAGTAAGTTCAAAACTCTTGATAAGAAGTCATTTGAAGGGGAAGTGAACATAAAATATATATTCTTTTAAACGCGTAAGTATTTTTTATGTGATGTTCAACATAGTAATCTACTCCATTTTGTTAGTGTTGATAAAATAGGACAATAATCTGAAAGATGAATTGACGGAACACAAGTAAAATACTTGTTTTTCTACCTGATGGCGGTCCATTTCCATGAAGCTTTCAAATAAAAACAGATGTTTTATTGATGCAGCCAGACCTGCAATATAAATTAGTAGGTGGAAGGCAGTGCATTACTCACTTCCACTGTTGCTTCCTGAACTCATT
>JAOPJO010000025.1:9604653-9616393 GCA_027123675.1 Molva macrophthalma | reverse complement strand
CAGCCAGACCTGCAATATAAATTAGTAGGTGGAAGGCAGTGCATTACTCACTTCCACTGTTGCTTCCTGAACTCATTGTTTCTGCAACAGTTTGAATTTGGAATCCTGGATGTCTGCCTCAAAATCCTGGACACCAATCCCAAATACCTGCGTAATCCTGGTAAAGACTGTTCCGGGAGGAGGAATCCCATCTATGTCTCCAGAGTGTTGAGTGCCATGGTATGTCCCGGACTGCATTTACATTGTGAGCATTGTGTACATGTGCCATGTAGTGCTCTATATAAAACACAGTCTTGCACATGTGTGTGTGTGTATGTTTGTTTGCATATTGTATATATTTTTAGATACATTATATCTAAATGTATAGATATATAGATTGTATACATTGTATTTACGATCGATACAAATATATATGTATATGCAATCAAAATGAATTATACATTCACCTATACCTATGTGCATATATGAATGATGTATATGAAGGTACATATACATTGCCCCATCTATGAGGTAAAATTAGCATGAATGTTTAACACCGTCTTTGGTCTGTTAGGTGAACTGTAACGGGGACGCTGGCGTTTTACTGGGCCGCTGGCCAGCTCTAGATAAAGTGTCGTCGGACAACCCCTACGAGGGAGGAGAGAGCCCCATGTCCTGGAAGGGGAGCGTGGACATCCTGCTCAACTGGGACAGCAGCTCTTGTAGTCCAGTACGCTTTGGCCAGTGCTGGGTGTTTGCTGCAGTGGCCTGCTCAGGTGATGCTAAAAACAAAACATCACCACTGCCATAGTCTAACAAATCAGACTTTACATTAATATCTGAAGTCTGATGGCAGACGAGCTCAAATCTGAGTGAACGTGGGCATTTCACTTTATTTTGCCTCATTTTTGTTTTGACCAATCATGTTGCTGAAGGTGGGAATCTGTAACTTTATTGGGCCAGCAGTAGTAAACTTTAAAAAAGAGTCTGTAGAGATTTCAAATCTACACTGTGTAGACTGGCCACTATAGAAATACATGTATTTATTTTGGTAGAATATCTAAAACAGGAAACAAGTTGTAACTCTGCCCCTTGCAATTTCTGGATTACGGCCCAGGCTCTGTGCCTTCTCAGACTCTCACAGTTCAGATGCCACACATCCACACCGAAATCCCCTTTTCGATTGAATGGTTTTATTATTAGGCAAACTCATAGTTCCAAATCTTTACCAACAATTATGTACTAGCATTTAATTAACTTGACTGATATTTGTCAATTGTATTCGTATAAAAATAGACAAATATCCCCAATGACGTTTCTTTAATACGTGTTGTGGTAATTCCTTTACGAGATATTGCGTCTAGGCACACTAATAAGCACACAATAGTTGAAAGTTAATACCTATTTAATGTATGCATACACCAGTCTCCTCTCTAGCACAGTGAGCCCAGAATACAGTTTCACATCGCCTTTTAATACAGGTTCACCCCCTCCCCGCTATGCAATTGTCCATACATCATGTGAGGGAAACGTTTTTCTCGTATGGATAAAGGGGGGTCAGTTCTTCCTTGTGACCGGTTGACCCTGGGCAAAAGGTTAACCAAAAAGGGGGAACTAGATAACACTAGTTAACGGATGGGGTGGCTAGATAACACAACCTGAAGAAAACAAATCTTAAATGATTAAAACTAAACAACATATGGTGGATTTTCCACATACGCTCTCCAGTTTCCAGAGCCCTTGGTATCCCCTGCCGAGTCGTCACCAACTACATGTCTGCCCACGACACCAACAAGAACCTGCTGATAGAGTACTACTATGACGAGAATGGCCGCAACCAAGGAAGGGACATGATGTGGTGAGAAGTCATGTCATCTACATATACTGAGTCATACTGTAAGCAGAGCTGTTATAGAGAGAGAGAGAGACATATGCCACTCCCGTTGACCATAATGCAAGAGAAAAAAAGACTGCAATACCATGCTTGGGCACCAGGGCAATTGTCTTTGAATAGGTGTCATTTGAATGAAGAAGGCAGATTTGCATTTAAGTTACATATTACTGACCTTAAAAGTTATCAGATGACTTGGACAGCAGTGCTAAATTGTGAAAGAAGCTGATACATGACGAGTAGTTGGTAAATATAATTTGACTCAACACTGTCTTTGCTCAATTGTGCCCCTGGTGTTCGCTTCACACATTCAGCCAAGTGGCGTATCTTCTTATTAGAACAGCTTTGCTTTAAGTATGGGTCAGTGTACTAAGTCATACAATAAGTTTGAGTCAGTTTACTAAGTCATACTTTAAGTGCAATAGAAGTCCTTTAGACACTTTCTCAGAAGCAATTTTGGAAAAAGAAAACAACAAGGTTGCTGGGGTATTTAGAACTCCAGGGGTGTGATTTATGATGTGATGGCTGATGGGCTCAAATGATATATTGTGTTCAAATATTCAGGACGTTCCACTGCTGGGTGGAGAACTGGATGACCCGGCCTGACCTGAAGCCTGAATTTGACGGTTGGCAGGTTGTCGACCCCACACCCCAGGAGAAGAGTGAAGGTGACTCCCCCATGGACATCAATTATATTAAAGCCTATTCCCTCAAGGCAGACACTGGGGAGCTCAGAATGACTCATTTAATTATTGTTTTGAAAACAAAAAAAATGGTGGTAGTGTTTCTCTGTCAGTGTTAATTGACTGGCGATGTTGGGAATTCCAAATTAATTAAATGTGTGTAGTATGTGTAAGAATTACAAATACCTTCTCAATGCTGGCCCCTTTTGCTGGTAAGTGAACTGTGGCCTGTGGCCTAAGTGGCCTGCTCTAGCTTGTGCATTCGGAGCACTGGAGTGCAAGCTCCGTGGGTGGAGACAATAACAATAATAAAGTAATATAAGTCATAATCGTACATAAATGTTAGACAAATATCAAAGTTATGAAAGAATAGATATTTTTGCCATTATCAGCGCTTGGACGTCACTTCCCTCCTTTTTTACCAGCAAGACCAGCACAGTTCAAAAATTATAGAAATCAGCCCACAGGCGTAAAGAGAGAGTGGGAAGGTCTAATTTTTAAAGTTGATTTTTATCTGTTGATAAATATGCTATTTAAAGAGATGTATGCATGTAAAAATCCTACACATAGTCCATTTAATCAAGTCTTTAAAACAAATCGGCATTGAATAGCACAAAAAAGATGATAACTTGCGTGTGTTCCCCGTCGGTTCTGAACAGGAGTGTTTTGTTGCGGCCCCGTTTCGGTGAAGGCCATCAAGGAGGGCGAGCTCACGACCAAATACGATGCGCCATTCGTCTTCGCCGAGGTCAACGCCGACAAGGTCGACTACAGGAGGCTGGAGGATGGCAGCCATCAGAAGATGACCAGCATCACGGGCGTGGGCCAGAAGATCAGCACTAAGAGTGTGGGCGCCGACCAACGGGAGGACATCACTCACCTCTACAAGTACCCCGAAGGTACGACCGGAGACGTGTTGTATTTATTCACGGCGACATAATAGTGTTGTTAAGGTGATGGATCTACAAACGTGAAATAACCATAACACAGAGGGATGTATCCACTACACACCTACCGAATATCCTGACAGCAAAAATGTCAAAAAGTAAGTCTGAAGCGTTGTCGATAGGCACTGTCAAGATAATTTTTTTCCCGGTCATTGAATCGGTGTGAAGGAATAGCTGTTACTTGACTGACATTTTGTGAGATTGCATTGGAACATAATTTTTATGACACTTAATGCACACCTTGATAACCCTTAATAACATAATTTAAGTCAATGACAGATTTCTGTTGTCCATAAAGGTGCAGTGTGCATCATTTTTGGGATCTAGCGGAATGGAAAAAAATATATATTATTATAATAATATATATAATATTGTCTAAATACATACGTATATAATACTATTATATAAATCAGGGTGTCAAAGCAGGACCTGCAGGACAATTATACAAATAAATAAAAGAGATGCAAAAATAGATTAACAACCAACACAAATAAATAAGACAAATATATCTGTATCATTAGTACCAATGTAAATGTTAATACAAAAAATGTATGTAGACATTACAGACGGTTGCGATAGACATGAAACTATGCATTATTGACCATTATCCTGTCTAAGTGCCTAAGTGACTGAGGGACGCAATTGAAACCATCCATTATCCACCAGGATCTGATGAGGAACGAGAGACGTTCAGGAAGGCCAACCACCTGAACAAGCTCCTCCACCGGCAGGAGAGCCAGGACCTCAAGCTTGCCATCGAGGTCGCCAAGGAGATGCGGAAGGGCTGCGACTTTGACGTGGTTGCGGTGGTCTCCAACGGCACGGCCAGCGAGAAGAAGTGCCGCCTGCTGTTCTCCTCCATGGCCGTGTCCTACACGGGCGTTGTGAAGGACAACTGTGGCTTCAAGGACCTCTTGAACGTGGTGCTCGCACCCGGCGCAGGTGAGCAACACGGCAGCGATTCACTAAGACCTTGAGCAGACCTAAAACGACTTACAGGGTATTATTTAGATACTGGCTATTCCGATTTACCATTACTATCACTATTTACTATTGCTATTATGATTGCTATTTGCAGATGTTTTTGCCTCAAGATAGAAAGACAGGTAGGGTGCGGACATTGGGGATCCTTTTGGCTGGTAGTCAGACAACCTCAACCACTAGACTAACCTGCCCCTGCGACCCCTCAGATCATCATCAGTTACTAGGGCCCTTTGGTCGTGTTTATTCCGTTTGGGGTGCTATGGTCTTTGTTCCAGCCCATAATAAGTGTGTGTGTTCCCCAGAGCGACGGGTTCCTCTGAGGCTGAACTACTCCAAGTACTGCAATGCGCTCACAGAGGACAACTTGATCCGCTTGGCCGGCCTGCTGATCGACTATTCCACCAAGGAAACCATCTTCACCCTGAGAGACATCGTGCTCGACAACCCAGAAATCAAAGTCCGCGTGAGTGGGTTCACCAGCACAGCTGTGACAGTTTGAAAATTAAAGTACTAAAAGTCCTTCAGATGTAGTTTCTTATTGCTTAGTTCAGAGGATGTCTTCTCCTGCGGAAAATAATATTGTTTTACATTTAACCATTTCCGCATAAAAATATCTAAAAACAACTAGACCTTTGTTAAATGTTTTGTTGAGTTGTGTACTTACATTAGACTACAGCTCCCAAGTTCCCATGGTACTTCACGACATCGTCAAACTACGTCTTTTGTTATTGTTTTGATTGAGAGACCCCACGTGACTGAAGCAGTCTGTCAAAATATTTTTGAAAACCCCTTCAAAGCTCTTGAAAGCCATAACTCAGTCTCTTAAGATGTTATAGAATAATATGATTTCACTCATGTAAGCACTAGCTATTAAAAGTAATTTTGACTTTATCATCCATCTGATTCCACAGATCCTTGGTGAACCCAAAAAGAACCGAAAGCTGGCAGCAGAGATCACAGTGAAGAACCCACTTCCAGAACCCTTGAGCAACTGTTGCTTCAGCATCGAGGGAGCAAATCTCACTGGGGGACAGACACTTACAGAGAGGTTTGAATAAACACCACCCTCTCTCTGTCTAACTGTTTATCTGTCCGTCTGTCAGGCTGGGCTTTGAGACTTTCTGACAGGCTGTCAAACATGACTTATTGTGTATTTGTATTACTTTCTGGCTTCTATATATTCTATTCTAATAATGTGTATACTTTCTGAATGAATTAATAATATAGAAATCTGGATAAACTGTCAAAACACTTAAGTAACACAATACTCAAGTTCAAACAGGATATATATAGGTAGGGTTCAGTTTTAAATAATGAATATATGAATCAAGTATATAATGACTAAGCTGCACACTGATCGGTACAAGGGTATAGAAATGTAATATGTGCACCTTGGCCGACCAGAACTATTATCGCCCATTTTAAATCTAAGACTAGTCCACCAAATGGTTAACACGCTCTGATGCAGTACCCAGATGTGTGCTAATATTAAGCAGAGCTCAGGCGAACACCACAAAGACCCTAAAATCCTGGGATGAATAGCTAACAGAATCCTGGTCCTGCCAAAAATAAACTCTCCTTCTTAGTGGAATGCAATCGCTCTAGCTTGTATCCAAAAAACAACATTCAACAAACTAAGGAAAATAACGTCATCTAATGAGTCTGATTGGTAGAATAAGGATTTAATGGGTTAGACAAAGCTCTGAATGTCTCCCAACAAAACTGTTTGTATCTCATCCTCTCCCTTCTTGTGCGCATCTCCATAAATAGGAATAACTGTCATAAGAGCCAGTAAAGGATATCCTTAACATCAACATTTAGAAGTTCAAAAGGAAGGGAGAACGTGTGTGTAGGAAGGAGTGCATCAAGTGATTGTCCACACTCTAATATTTAAATATTTATCCCCAGGCTTGAGTCTACAGTGGAACCAGGGGAGGATGCCAAGGTGAAAATCTACTTCAAGCCGAACCACTCTGGGCTGCGCAAGCTGGTGGTGGACTTCAACAGCAGCAAACTGTGTCACGTGAAGGGTTACAAGAATGTCATTATTGGCAAATAGATCACCTCACACCCTGAACCTTGCGGCTGGTCTTCTGTTAGTTGTTTGGTTTTTTTACGTAAGTGCAGACATAAATTGTAGCTTTGACATTCTGTTTACTATACACATTAACATTTGGATTGCAATCTTTTTTTTTTCACACGAGATCTCATATGTATTGCTAGTAGGTACCTGCTGATAATATTATGTCTGACTTCTGATAGCATTTGTATGGCTATCCCTAGCCTTCATAAAGCCTAAAGAAATATATGCATGCAAAGTTTGTACTTGGGGGGGAAAAAACTAATTACATTGTTGTACTGTGTACTATTATTACTGCAATAAAAATGGCTTGGCCTTAGTTTACGCCGCATAGTTGCATAGCATGTCTGGTGTTGTCAATACTAGACTAAGCCAACCACTGGATAGAAAGAAAGTGAGAGCATCCAGTTTAAACCAATTGAGCAAATTGTTGGCACAGAATACTGCGTTTCTGAGTCTTGAAACAAAGTCTTTCAATGACGAGGACCTTTTTCATGAAGTAGACCATTTTTGTATCTTGTCTTGACAAGCTTTCAACATCGAGGAATTTTTCCATGGAAAACAACACCCTTGCATTTATACAAAACCATACTTTCTTTTAAATGGAGTGAAACAGCTTTTCAAAAAAGCAGTGTACATTTATATAGTCATCATCGATCAATGCTCGAGTCTGACCAGTTGTCCAAAAAATAAAGTAATTCTAATGTTGGCCACTGCAACGCTTCACTGGAGCGCTACATGTTTTAATTAGTCTGGAATATGCCATTAACATTTGCCTGTGGTCTGACATTTGCAATGACCCCAAAATTGGTGTTGGCTGATTAATCATTTCATACATTTCGATAACAAGCTCTTTTTTATATCAGCCCTATTCATCAAATATGAAGCACTGCCCTAGGCGTAATGTAACTAGTCCAATAGCAATAAGTAGCAGTAGCAATCATCAGTACACGTTTGGGCATTTATTTTCAGGTTTGGGGAAATTGTGCTCCCTAGTGTTCAAACGTGAAAAGTGCATGTGCTTTAGGAACCAGACTATATATAATTTTCTACACATTACGTGGACCGACACTAGCTGGACGTAATAGACAAGTTGATGCTGCTAAAATCTGCTAAAAATAGTGCTAAAGTGCAAGAGCCATTTAGTAACCTAATGTAAATACTGTAAATGTTCAGATAGACTATCACTTCATCTTCCAAGTTTTCATTACAAAACACATCAAACGTCGTTACCAATTTGATTTGGTTTGTGGTCGATTTACTGAAATGGCTTTTGGCCTTGCGTTATCATCTTGAGTAGCCTACTTTAAAGGATTGACAATCAAATCAAAGTAACGTTAACAAAAGGGCTTCTTTACTTTGCATGCATTAAAATTCCTCTCTGCTAGCGGATATCATTCTCCTTGAGCTGGCTGGTGTCCACCCTTACCATATAACAATGAATGACGATAGGCTTAGTACACTGAAGTTTACAACCTTCGCCATTTTTCACATTATAGCCACATTTAAAGGAGGTCCCTGCCATTTGCATGAAAGAAGGGGCAAAATATTCTCCCTTATGTGTTGTTACGGGGTTTTAGGCTTCTTGCGTTCTGTAATGTAAAAAACATTGCGCAATTTGACCGAATAATATCGAATGTAGGTCTATTTAAAAAGCTACCTTGAGATTAGGCCTATCGAACAAATGCCAGTGAAGAAATCGAGACAGATACAGAGACCAGATGATCACAACTTTTGTCAAACATCACAAAGTCTTAACTTAAATAAATATGACAGCAAGTGTTAAAGAATTGACATTCAATATTGTTTGGTTTGTATTTTCTTAAATAATTCAAACAGAACAGCCTACATGTTATTTATAAGCATACAGTGTTGATAATATGTTACATTCGGGTGATGACAAAGACAGAGCATTTGTATTTCACCAAACAACACAAACAACTACGTATAGGCTAGTTCAATTCAAAAGAAATACATTAACATCCAAATGGCTATCCTAGCTAATGTTTTGTCAGCAGCTGTGCTCCAAAAAGAAAAGAAACATTGAGCCATTTGAGATTTTTTCAGAAAAATTATTTGAAACGGAGAAGTGGAAAAGGTCTGTTTGGCTCTTTTCATTAGTGGAATACATTTTAGTTGTGATGGCCAGATATTTTATCTTCTTAATTGTATAATATTCCGTATTAAAACAGAAACACCATCTATCCTAATTACCCCTAGAACAGTAAATGAGAACGGAACCACCCTGACACCCATAATTAATTTTTATCTGGTCGTCACAGACTTACAGTCACATCAACGTAGACTGCAAGCTATTGCAAAAGAAACAAAAAAAACACAAGAAAGCAAAAAAACACATATTACGGGAACTTAATGGACTTAGTGACATATTATCATGCCCTTATTTGGCGTTCAACAACACAGGCATCGAAACAAAGTATATGTCTACATGAGACCCAAATAAGAATCCAGTGAGTGTGTTTTGTTAAATAAATACACAAAGGGTCTGGTTCTGGTCCTTCATGATGTTTTAAATGATGTACAACCTTTATAGTGGAAACATCAGAAACATGCACTTCTCTCTCTCTGTCTGTAACACTCCTCCAATGCACCAGCTTACAGCACCTTACAGTCCTCTCCACAGCCAGCACCACCACCACCACCACCAGCCTCTTGTCTCTTCAGCTCCTTCCCCGCCGCCTGGTGCCCGGGGTGGGCATGCAGGTGGCCGCCTGATGCCTGGGGCCTGGAGGTCTGCTGAGGCCTGGAGGTCTGATCCCGGTCCGCTGATCTCAGGCTGGGTCTGTGTGGCTCCACGTGGAGGTAGGCGTGGGCGCGGTGGTGCTGGGGCACGCTGCCGCTGAAGTCGATGACACGGCACTCGTAGGTGCCCTCGTCGGACGGCTTGACGCTGGACAGGCGCAGTTTGTGGGAGATGTTGCTGCCGGCTACCTTCACCACCTGGTGGTACCAACAGGTGTCAGACATTCCAGAGGCTTTTTACACAGTATTTGAAATATGGTTCTCAGCAGATGCTGGAGGCTCAGTGGCATTAAGAGCTAACGCACTATAACCACATAGGCGATACGCCTTGTAGTGACCCAGATTTGAGTCCAATCTGCAATCTCATGCTACATGTCATTTCATCTCGCTTCTGACCCACTTTCCTGTCTCTCGCATATCCATAAAATGCATACAAAATTTAAAAAAACATTTTAATCCAAAGTGACTCACATCTGCTTGATTCCCTGCCGAAAGGCAGAGTTCAAACCCAGATTTCAGCCTTGAGCAAGATACCTATCCCCTATCTGAATGCTCATTGATTATATTAATACATTCACTCTAAATTGCTTTTGATGAATGTGCCTGCTAAGTGGTTACTCATAATTAATAAGCAGGTAGGGGTAAGGGCATCTTGCTCAAGGATTCATACAGGTGGAGTGCGGACATTGAATTATATTAACAACATATAGTAAATTAATCAATAAAATAGTGCTGCACGTCTAGGACTTCTGAAAGTTTTGACTCACACTTATTTTGGTTGCATCCTTGGACATCTGCGGCAGAGGAACCACCTGCACGCAGTTAACAATGAAAATGTTACGAGCAAAGGAAAGCACTGTCCACAATTAGCAGCTTGTCTACTTGCTTTATAGCAGCAGAGTTATATTGAACGTTGTTTATACTTTAAAATATATCGTTATAAAAGAAAAAGCTAAATATAAAAAGCTTTGCCTTTTTATATTACTGTTCTGTTCAACAAAGATTCTACAACATCAAGCTTCATGAACGATGTGTGTGTGTGTGCGTACGAGGCAGAGAGAGAGTGTGTATGTGCTAGTACATGTGCTTGTAATCATGAGTGTGTGTGTGTGTATGTATGCATGTGTAACTGTGTGCACACATGTATGTGTGCCTGTGTGAGTGAGTGTGTGTGTGTGTGTGTGTGTGTGTGTGTGTGTGTGTGTGTATATGTGTGCATGCATGCTCCAATCTACTCAGATGAGAGCTGCTGTGCGGGGGCAACAAGGTATTCTTCTGGGTATAGGTATGAATAATGCAGGAGGAGACAGAGATTTAAAAAATCTATTTCTTCTTTGGTGCCAATTATAGTGTCTCGAGGCGAAGAGGGGAGTCTGAGATCCCTCATGTTGGGGAAGCTAACATGTTTCCCCAATGCTAGCGAATGCTAATCAGCAATTATCAATCCCTTCCTGTGCTGCAGGCTTTCTGTTGTGGCTAATATTGCATGTGTGTCTCCATGATGCATGTGAGCAAGATGTGACTAGATTGGTCGGATGCAAAGTCATCCATAATGAATGAAGCCTCTGGTGTTCTCTTACAATTTTTTTTTTCTCTATTAGCCTAGTGTGAAGAAAAGAGAGGAGGTAAAATCTAAATAAAAGGGTGAATTCTATAGGACAAATGACTGTAGTCTTTTAACCAACCTGTCGCTTTTAAAATACTATATATTATAATATAAAAGACTTCTCATGAAAAGTCTTTTATGTGTTTTTTCTGATCTGTAAGAAAACACAGTTAAAAAAACATTCACTACATTCTAATTTGAACAAGAAGTTAGCTTTCTTAGCGCTAACATGAAAGGCAATTTACTGCAAGTTATACTTAGTTTAATCCCCTGGCAGAACAACTAGACGCACAACACCAGATCGTTTCACACACAGTGCTGCTCTGGTTTAACGTCAAACTCATGATAATACTACTAATACTATGAATAGCTCATGGCCTTTTTCTTCAGATGCCAGCCGTTCCATTCAATGTAACATTGTATTCCAAGACCAATGTCCTCTGTTTCTCACCTGGTTTGTGCTGATGGTCTGGCCAGGCCTGCGCTCCTCCTCTTCCTCCTCCTGCTGCTGCCAGCTCCCGTGTTTCTTCGTGTACCACCACTGGATTTCCAGGGAGTAGGACGGAGAGCCGGCCCCACGGAAAGAGCAGGCCATCTCTACGTCCTCCCCACTCTGGGTAGTCGTGTCATGAGGAACCTCTGTGAAGATCGCTGGGGAGAGAGAGTAGACAGAGATGCGGAGAGAGGGAGCAAAAAGAAAGAGAGATAGAGAGGGGGAGAGAGGGAAAGAGAGAGAGAGATTGAGAGATTGAGAGAGAGAGAGAGAGAGAGAGAGAGAGAGAGAGAGAGAGAGAGAGAGAGAGAGAG